>QFDD01115933.1:0-10560 GCA_006871305.1 Vachellia collinsii
TTTGGTTTCGATTTATGATATTTTAACATTGTGGTGTGAAGGAAGAGCTACAATATGCGATAGATAGTTGAGCATGAAGTGATAAAATGAAGATGGAGCTAATTTAATATGCATTTTCAATGTATGATAAAAAAGCAAAAGGAAGAAAAAATGGATTTGCTTGAAGAAAGCAGAAATTAAGTTTTACAATTTACCAATGCAAATTTTGTTACCTCAATCCGAATTATTCAATGCTAAATTTTGTTTTCAATACACGAGGCGCAACTCCCAGTAAACTAATTCAAGCAATACAAATTGAGCATACCGATATTGATTCCGGCAATCTTACATTACAATGTAAACTGCAAAGCCCCAATAGAATCTCAACTGAACGTAAACGAAAATACTAAGCTGAAGCTCGACAATCCACTTGCTCGAAATTTAAAAAAAAAATAAAAAAAATAAAATCGGAACCTGCTAGCATCAGCGACAGGAGCGATGCCATAAACGGTGCGATTGAAGAGAACGACCAAGAGGGAAGCGGCGCCAATGTAGATGGGCAAGGTACGAACGGTGTCGTCGTTTTGGGAGACCCAATCGGCAACCCAGTCCCGTTTGGGATTGGGCACTCTGTAATTAGGTTTGTAATTGGCGTTTGTAGAATTGGAAGAAGAAGAAGAAGAAACACGGAAGTGGAGCAAGAAAGTAGGAGGAAGAGAAGGGAACAATAAGGATTGTGTGGTGGGTGGAAACAGAGTACGAGTAAGGAATCGACACCTGAGTACACCTCCCGCTTCCATCGAAGTCATGAGCTTCGCATTTCCAAATGTTCGCTCCAAAATGGATGAACACATAAACCGCCTTTTCCTTTGTACGTGCTCCGATTATTCAACATCCAGATTCCAAACCATTGTGTCAGAGTATGCTTGAGATGCTGTTATAGATCATTTTTATGTAAATGGATGTAAATCAAGATAAATTTTTTTTTATATATTCATTTTAAATCGTATAAAATCACTTTTTACAAATTATCTATTAATAAATTCATCTGTCATGTTTCTAAGTAAATTGCAAATTTCCGCAATAAAACAAATCTTAAACGTTATTAATTTTTATTTTAAATTTAATATAAAATGCCGTGAAAGTTAAAGAAATTTAATATATTATTTTAAACTATTTTTATTTATAATTTTTTTAAAGTAATTTATTTAATTCATATAATAATATAAATAAATACTTTTAAATAATATATTTAATTTTTTATGTTTAATAATATGATTTATAATTGAGATAAAAATAATAATATTATCTATCTTATGAATAAATTAAGGCACAGTGCTTTCTTGTGAGAATCTAATCTAACGCCTCTATAAACAATCTAATGGCCCAAAAAAAAACATATAATGGCAATCAAGAGAGTCTGAATTTTTTTAACAGGTAGAATGAATTGAAAAACATTTTAGAAATAAAAAAGATATAAATATCTTTAATAAGAGAAAATATATATATATCAAGAACATGGGCTATATATGTGACAATTAGAAATTAATTTATTAAAACTTAAATACGTAATCGTGAATTGTAAATTTTTTTTCCTTGTCATCTTTTTAATGATAACTTAAAATTTATTTTATGATTAACTATGACGTGACAATTAGAAATTAATTAATTATGAAACTCTTACTTGCCATCTTGTTTTGAGTTAACTTAAAATTTTGTTCAAGAGTAAATTCAACATGTGATAATCAAAGATTCATTAGTCAAAATCCCAATGCATACACATATTTAATGTATAACAGTGTCTTAAATAAAATTATCTTTACTATAAGAATACATATATTTAAAAAAACTACAAAACTTTTACTTCTCATTTTAAATTATAACTTTGACAATATACATTTAGCAATATTAGTATAAAACATTTGAATTAGCTTAACAGACACACGATGGATGGGCACTCATCCTTATTAAACTCTTATGCAAATAGTTTAGGATAAAAATACTCTATGAAATGAAACATAACCTAAAGTTAACTTTATTACGGAGGTAATAATATAATCGCAAACTTCTTTTGCTTCTTTTGTGTGGTGGTTAGTGTTGATGAAAACGAAAGGTTTTACAGAGGTTTTCACAATTCAACGTTTACGGCGAAGGTCATGGCTGGAGAGAGACCATTGAAGCCTATTAGGCCGATGCAATCTTACAGGTCCCTCCATCATTGAAAATGGACACTCTAAATTTAAAAGACAAAGCTCTAATAAATCCCCTACCATTATCGCTAAAGTTATCCTCATCACCGTTAACATTAGATGAGCAGTCACTGGGAAGTAGCCAACAATCGTCGTCCATAGATTTTCAGACTATGTCTGGCAAGTTTAGCAGTAGCAAAGGGTAATTAAGGGAATTATTAGGCTTTTAGATTTTGTCCGATTGGTCTTTTTTACTTATTCCCCTTATTGAAGATTTTAAATATTTATGTAATCACTCCTAAATCTATTCTTAGTTTCTTACCTATGTAATGATGTGTATTTGATTTTTTTTTTCCGGTGACATGGGTGTGTGCTTGGATTTTCTAATCAGGTAGATTGATCATTCCTCCTCTTATTTTAAATATACATGATCTTATTGATTAAAATAACTTGATAAAAATAATTAATAATCTGGATATTTTTTAAAAATCACACCCTCTTCAAAAACCTATCATTATTTAATTTCAGGGAAAACTATTTTTAGAGTCTCCTAGAAACCTATATCAATAGAAATGTGTCTAATGAAAGGGGTTAACTACCCATCTTGTGGTAAGGTAAAGTTTGAATGAATTTCCGTTGAGAGGAGTGATATTTAGCAAAAAATAAAAAATAGTACTTGTATGTTTTTCTTTCTTTATTAAAAACTTGGTTCTATCAACACTATTTAGAGTTTTGCTAGCTTATATACCAAGAGTTAAAATGATTTATAAAAAAGAAACAATTGTGTGTGCGTATCAAATTAAAAATTACAGGGAAATTATAATACTTATAAAATGGTTTTCCTTAATCTTATTGAAATCAATGGATATTCGCCTATTTGTATTAGTGTTAGAAAATTACTGTTCAATTATAAAACACCATATAAAAAGAAATGTAATTATAAAGTTGGGAACGAAGACCTGCCATTTGGTTAAAGGATTACTTTTGTAATATGGTATCAATAGGGAGTAGCATGAATAA
Organism: Vachellia collinsii; assembly: GCA_006871305.1. Classification (NCBI taxonomy): domain Eukaryota; kingdom Viridiplantae; phylum Streptophyta; class Magnoliopsida; order Fabales; family Fabaceae; genus Vachellia; species Vachellia collinsii. The sequence continues at coordinate 3,189 of QFDD01115933.1, forward strand.
TTAGGACAGGAAAAGTAAATATCCTATAGAGAATTACACGTCTATATATGATAAATATCTAATTAAAATCATCCATTTGTAATATTTTCTTGCTTCCCCTTGTCATTTTCTTTTGGCATGCAAATGCTATTGTTTCTGAAAGACCAAGTGGTGTGATTATATACTCAACATCTTGTAATATATATTACAAGAAATTATAAATTAAGCTTATACAAGAAAGATGCAGAAGATGAGAGACTTAATCAATGGGAGAGATGTAATGTTAGTTATTCTTTTTTTATCCTTAATTCAATTTCAAAAGGGTATTGATTATTATAAAACCTTTTTCCCTGTAGTTAAAATAGTTAAAATGGTTACTATTTGAATGGTTTTAGAATTAGTTATCAGATGAAAGTGCATATTGCATTTCTGCAGGGTGACTTATATGATGAAGTATACATGACCATATACAAAAGGTGTAAGCCTCAAAACAACGGAAGCAAAAGCTATTTAATTAATCATCATTTTTCTTTATATCTTATGGAATCATATTCTAACACCTTTAATTTGTTAAAATTTTAGGAGACATCTAAGTGGATCCATATCATTTTACTTTTTTACAAAAATAAAAATTAAATTTCATTTTAAATTGAATGGTCTCACCATCCAATTCATATCATGAGTTAGGTAAATAAGCTTTTTGTAATAACCAATCACTCACAAAAGCTTATTCCCATTATGGAGCACGTGCTCTCAACCACCAACGTTCTTGTCATCCCTCTCCTTTTCTCTTTATTTTACTATTTACTTGTCAAATCATTTTTCTTTTGCATGCCACAACAATGACATGGTATCTATTATATAATATCTATCTCCCCAAAATTTAAATAAAAAAAACAAGAATAAAGAAAACAATATAATATCTTTGATTTTCTTAAACATCGTTTTTATTACAGCATTTCAATTAAGCTAATGTGTTTTTTTAGAAGTAAAAACAAAACATTATCCTAACCCCACATTCTAAATACGAAAATTGCTACCAACAAGTTGTTAATGGATACGGCAAATGGTTTCACTCTCGTAATAAGAGGAATACAAATTTAAATCCCAATAAATACATTTATTGAAAAAGCTTTAACCTTTAAACGCTATTGGTATAAGAGTGATTAGTCTTTAGTTCAAAGTGTTTTAGGGACACTCTAAATTATATCAAAAAAAGAAATTGCTAAAAAAGCACAATTGCAAAACTTTTAAAGAAACCTAAAGACTAATTGAAAATATGTAAACTTTCGTTTTACACATAGTTGAAGCAGTTTCACTTTTGCAAGGAAGAGAACACAAGCTCAAGTGCATTTATTAAGAGGATTTTAACCTTTAAACACTCATGTCCTAACAGATATTAGTTTTAAATCCAAAGTAATTTAAAGACAATTTTCAGTTATACAAGACAAATAGGAAAATTGCTAAGAAAAACCTAATTGCAAAAATTTCTAAGATACCAAAAGACTCAAGTTTTTGAGCTGATACAAATAATTTTTAGTTGTGTACCACATATTTTTCAATTGTGTGCAGCATATCTCTAATTACATGCGAATGTCTTCCCTTTTACACATAGTTAAAGATAAGTTGCACACAATTAAAAATGAGTTGCATCCATGAACATAGATTGCATATGGGTTCTTAAACAAATTTCTTGTAATTAGGTCAATGAATTTTTCAATTAGGGATTTTTCATCAATTTTTCCCAGCTAAATTTTAGAAATTTCCAATTTCATAGTTTTAATGTTTCTGTTCTAGACATAAAAATTTTATATGAATTTGAGTAATGTTTCAAAGATTCACTTGAGTTAACATAGATTTCATACTTTAAAAGGAGTCATAACAAGATTACCTCTTAAAGCAAAATAAAAGTTATGTGAAGTAGAAATAGGTCTTGTTTGCCATAGAGTTATAAAAGCACGTTCAAGTAAGTTTAGATAAAACTTATCTTATATATTTATCTCGTAAACTGTAAATTACATTGAAAAATTAGTTTTTACCGCTAATCCATAAAAATTTGGGATTTCCATATTATATTGGGAAAATTTCAATAAAAGACAATTGAATTGCTCAAATTCTAAATTGAATAACTGAACTTAACAAATTATTAATCAGATTGTCTAACACAATTAAATATTTAAAAATTGGATCAAATTATCTCCATACCTTTTAATTATTAAAAATAAAAAATAATATTATTTTTATTTTTGAAAAAATGATGCTCTCGTGTTGCACATGAAGGAAGGTTTTTTTTTAATATTTATGCTCTATTCTTTTTCTGCCATCAATCCGATTCATGAATATATTATAACTCTCATTTCTTTAAATGTCGTCTCTTATCTTATAGTTTTTATCCTTACACTATATCCATTATATTAAAATTGCCCTTCAACATTCTTTTCAAATTATCCATCAATATGGAAAAAAAACAACATAGTTTTTTTTTATATGTTGATCTTGAAATATATGCAATTTTCTGTGCCAACGTACATCAAACAAGTTAGCAATCATTATAAACTACGTCTAATATCATATAAGACCATGCAGTACAAATATTTCTTGGTCTAACACCATGTAGTACAAAAAAGCATTTATATAGGAAAATCACAAGTTAATGGCTACCTTAAATCTCAGAGTCGATGGTGCTCATGTTCAACTTGTGATAAAAGAATTAAAAATAAAATAAAAGGTATGAGTAAGGTTACATGAACAATTTTAGGGCAGTTATGGTTAGGGAAAGAGAGACAGTAAAAGCCAAAAAGATAAAGATTTTTGATGGTAAATAAAGAACAAAATATAAATATTGAAAAAGCTTCATTTAGATCTATGCGGGATGAGAACATCGTTTTTTTCAAAAATAAAATAATATTATTTTTGATTCTTTAATAACTAATGAATATAAAGGTAATTTTACACAATTTCTAAATTTCTAATTATGTCAAACAACTTAATTAATGATTTGTTAAATTTAATTATTTAAATTAGAATTTGAGTTATTCAAGCATCTTTTATTAAAATTCTTCATATTATATTATATTGCTTACGAGATCAAACAATTAAAAGAGAGAACGACAAAGTAAAACTAGACTTCTTGGCGTTCAAAATTGTCTGCCAATTAGATTGTTCGCACAATTATTATCTATGATTTATAAATAATATATTTCTTATAAATTTTATATTACATACTCTTTTAATAGATGGAATAGAATTGATGGCAAATCACAAATAATAGAAATTATTTTTAAATTTCATAGAAACAAAAATATGATTTTTAATTATTAAGTTTTCTCTTAATTATCGATTCAATGCCTAAATTATGATTTAGAATAATTCAAACCTTATAATTTACTGAGTTAAGAAAGTATGAAGATTGAGTTGTTCTTATTTAACTATATTAAATTGAATTGTTTTAAATCAAGAAGTTGTCTGATCCAATGTGTTTTTATCCAAATTTCAGAAATTGATAAATGTTTATGAATAAAATTATTTTTATATAATTCCCTGGACAGCTTCTCTCCATACAACAATCTTAAATTTCTGCAGAAGGCATTATAGTCTCCCAGTAAAATCTCAAATAAATAATTTAATCAACCAAAAGTTTAATAACAATTGAGTAGTATATAATGACAAATTCTAATATATGAAATAACAATATTTTTATGTTGTTAACTTGTCATTAGGACTCTTGGTGATTTAGTCATATTCTGAGGACCACATAGTAATTCCTCTAAATAAATTGACCTAATGTTTCTTTGGTTACATGAATTTAGTTGAGTCTGGTCTTTGAATGCCTCAAAAATGACTTTGCGTAGAACAAACTCAAGGCCCATTCCGTGGACCCAGATGCAGAAGGGGATCCAAAGGAGATTCAATGGAAAGAAGTAGGATCTACGGCATAAACAAGTTAATAGCCCACATCCTTAGATTTTCAGATTAGGTGGTTACACCCGCAGATCTAGCAATCATCTCCTACACTTCGTGGAGCGGGTAGATGCATGACCTGGGAGGAAGACTATCAAATTATCTTATTTCTACTTTACATTGTACACATTTCTGGAACTCCAAAATTACTTCTGAACTCTCTCACACTCTAAAGATCTACAGTTCTTATTGTATTCTTTGAAGTTAATCAAAATAATCATTTTATACATATTGGGCTAACTTCTCTAGCATTTCCACTAATTTCTCTATTTTTGGTGACCCATATGTTATCTTTAATTCTTGCTTTACAAAAATTTGCTCAAATAGTCTCAAGGATTTTCAAAATCATGACATTCATTTAAGTACAAATAACACTCATGGAAGTTCTTTCAAATCAACCTGCGAATTCTAAAATTCAAGAACATTACACTTAGATCCCAACCAAATACATAATATTTGACAAATCTCAATAACTTATTAACAAGCATCTTCCACTTATCATTGATAAATCCATAAGAACCATTGCCAAGTTTTCGAAATGTGTCAAATATTATATCACTCGGTTGGAACCTAATCGTTATTCTCTCGTAAAGTTTTTTACATACCGATAGTGAGATTAACAACATGTTTGTCAACCACTTCTACAATCACTTTCATGTAAATCGAGACAAAACCCCTCTCACATACTTACTTCGGATTGCATATAATCACTTTTCAAAAGCCGATCCAAACAAGAAATTAGTGAATCAGTTTCTTAACAACTGAAACGCGTAGTGTAAGGGCTAAATTCACCAAATTTGAGTTTAAACTGAAGACTCCATGACGTGGACTCTTCATTGACTTCCGGTTCCGAATTTTCACAGAAACAGACAAACACAGAAGCGCTGAACGCCGTTGGTTGATTAATCCTATCAAAAGTCCTCAGCTTTTTCCCGTTCGCAGCCCACCACAGCCACACACAGCAAGGCTTGAGGTGTGTGACTCTGTGTGGCTCATGGGGTGGGGCCCACCTCCTCTTATCCTACGCGATCACGCCCACAACTTTTAGATCACTCAATAAAGGCCCCGGTTATTTTTAAACCCTTTTTTCTTTTATGTAATATATTATTAAATAAAAATCACATTATTTATTTTTTAAAAGGAAAAAAGGTTCGAATTCTAATATACTCAGAGACAACCAAATCTTTATCTGTGGGCCCCATAGGACCAATTTACGGTGCACAAACATCCTCCTTCTCCACCATATCTACCTTTTTCTTCCCCTTTTCATTTATCTTTTAAGATATTTTAATTTAATATTATGCTTTTTTTTTTTGCCAAAAATTTCCTTGGTTCATAACTTTACTTTTTAAAATTCTAAATTTTCAGAAAAATTCAAGCCTCTGTGGTAATATTTTCTAATCACCAACAAATTTTACTACTGATAAAATAATTACACTTGTCACAAAAGATATTTATGTCAAAATATTTTTCATTCATATACTGAGAATACCAATTTAATTATATTTAAAGTCTCAAAATAATTGTTTACAGCTGTACTGTTCTAAAATGTGTAACTATATATAATTGTTTTAGGCAATTAATTATAATTAAGTTGATTTTTTCAGAATTGTTTACTTTTTCCAAACTCTTGAGAATTAATTGTTTTCCCATATCAAAAACATTTTTATAATTAAGAAAACATACCTGATATTATGATATTGGAGATTGCATAGGCTAACTGTGCTTTGTAGGTTTTATAGCCTTACTATTATTAGCACATGGCTGATTCATGAATCATAGTGGTCTAAAGTCTGACCAAGCACATTATCGTGTAAAGTTAAAAAAAAAAAAAAAAACCTCCAATTATTTTTACTTTATAAATAGTAAATCAAGTTAAAAAATTACTTTTAATAGTAATTCAAATAGGCCTCTTACAATTTCTCTTACTCTATCAAATTTTTTAGAAATATAAGTATTCTCTTATTAAAAATAATTATGTTCAAGATACTGTTAGTCTCTAAATGTGGACACCTCCTTTTATGGGAATTTGAACTTTAGTTCATTATATTATAAGTGATTTAGCTTATTTCGCTTGATCCAATTTCAACTGAAACTAAGTCAATATTTTTTTAAATTAAACAGTTTTTCATATATTACATAAATAAATTTAATTACTTATAAATAATTAATATAAGATAACATAGGTTTTATATTAGGGGGAATTACTATAAGATCCCATGTAAGAGAATTAATATCAGAAAATTCCCATTGACAACTCAATTAACTACCATTGAAAACCTTTTGGGACCTTTTTGATATTAATTCTTTTACATGGGATTCTACGATAATTCCCCCTTTATATTATATATCAATTATTAATTATTTTTTTGGAATATTAATAAGAGAAATAGATTTTATATTATATATCAATTATTAGTTATTTTTTGAAATAGTAATGAGAGAAACATCCCATACAAATATAGAGAGACATAAAGATTGAACTCAATTTGAAAAATGAATCTAAAGGAGAATTGCTTTTATAAAATACTGTTAAAAGTAATTTAGAATATTGGATCAAATTAGATTAACCCAATAAAGGAAAGTAATAATGATTAAATGAATACATCAGTAAAAATATATTTCTTTAAATTTCAATACAATGTATGAGATTATTGAGAGATATAACACTTAATACTTTCTAAAAAAAATTTAGTCTTCCTTATATGAATATTTCTGGCACAAAAAACCTATATTTAAATATGTCAGAGACATATTGTTTTTTTAATTAAAAATTGAAATATATTAATTATCCTATAATTACAAAACATATTTTTATCAACTTAGAAACTGCTTACAATATTATTAGTTAGTGAAATTAGTATATGAATATATCACAAAAATTACATTAACATTTTAAAAATAATGTATTATAGTTCAAATCATTCATTGATACACATAAAAAAGATATCTTATTTAACAAAGAACATAGCATATTTTACTGTGTATATGTTTTCTTCTGTTAAAAATAATTATTTTATAATTATTTGTTCTATATAATGCAGATTCAAACTCTAATTTTACACGATATGAGAATTATTTCCTTCCATTTGATCCAAGTAAGACGGCATAACTTTAAAACAAGGGATGCTTTAAAATATTATCCCTATTTATGGGCACATTGCATTTTTACCATAAATATTACCGGACATTAAAATTGCTGTATTCTATGTATTCTATATGTACTGACAAATATGTCCCGGCGTGCACACCAAGAAAGCGTGAAGGAAGCAAGAAAATGAACGGTACTGATTGAATATCCAGCATTGAAATAGTGGCAGTAGTTAGATCTGAATAATCTGGTGTTGTATAATAAATATATGAACGGTCGATGCACTGAATCTTTCCCCTTCGTATCTCGCTCCTTATATGGAACCAATCATCACACAACTCT
>QFDD01115937.1:0-10817 GCA_006871305.1 Vachellia collinsii
GAAAACCCAAAGCAAGCCGCGGGCATCTGAGTGGACAAAAAAGGCAAAAGCGTGTGAGAGTGAGGGCATTTCCGTAATTGTATTGACAAAGTTGCGCGAAAAATTAATAAATATGAGGACGCCACAATCGCCCAGTCATCGTGTTGTACGCTTCCATACAGCTATTTTCTGTTGGCTCTTAGCGGCCTCCTCGCTCTCATCGCGCCTCTTTCCTTCCTCCTTTGCTCCACTTGAATATTACACACACACACATACACACACTCACGCATCTATATTCTGCTCAAACTGCTATTATTCTTTCAGCAGTATCCATTCCAGAGTTTTGAATTCTCAAGATCTGAATCGCTCTCTCTTCCATGGAGGATCGTAAGGAGGTAAGTTCTTGTCTGTTTTCTTTTTCTCTCCGGTCTTCTTTAGATGTGTTGTGTTGCTGAGAGAAGCGAGGGAAAGGAATAAACTCGTAGAACTGCTTGGTATGGAAACTTTATTGTGCGATTGAGGAGTTCTTCAGAATGAATCGATTAAGAGCTCTGCCTGGCGTAATCGTGAATCTGGATTGAAACTTGCAAGGTTCTGTTTGAACTATAGCCTATTTAGGTTCCAATAGAAATGCTTGTTACTGGTTTTTACTATTGTAATTAAGCTTGTTTTCGGAAGGAAGTTCGCGTAATGAATCTTCGAAGGCTCAGTTCGATATTTTGCTTCTCCTGAAGCCTAGTCCCTGTTAATTGGTTCATGCGCAGTCAGATTCTTCATCTTTGCTATTTTTCTTTGCGCTCCTGCCTTTTTACTCAGTCAACAGCGGATGCGAATGGTTGTCCAGTTCTTTTTTTTTAGAATTTTCCAGCTCAGTTCAATCAATTAATTTATTTGTGTTACTGTTAATCCTTTGACTAGAAAACGCCAATAACTCTATAACGTTGAACTTCTTTATTTTTTAAGAAACTATTTGGGTTCTGCTGGCAAAAAGATATCGACATCATAATTTTCCAAATGCTTGTATACAGTGCTGGAATTAGGAGCTTATTATTTCCTTTTATTTGTCCCGTTCCCGTTATGGCCAATGATCCATGCGCAATGATCCGTAAATTAATTGATGGATATTTTGCTTGCAGAAAAATGCTCCCTGGCTATCTGTTCCACAGTTTGGGGATTGGGATCAGAAGGGGCAGGTGCCAGACTACTCAATGGATTTTTCAAAAATCCGGGAAATGAGGAAGCAAAACAAGATAAATGTTTCCAGGGCGAGTCTTGGCAACGAAGAAGAGCTCATGGCTTCTTCTACTGCCACCGTAAACACAGGGCATAGCGTCACTGAACCCCAGCATTCCCATTACCATCGAAACCACCATTCTCAAACTGTAAGATTCTTTCCTAACTTTTCAATTTTATAAAATAATTTAAACCAAAATATGATGATTCATTACCTTTGATCTCCTGTCTCTTGCTCTGATGTCGGGCTCAATTATTTCTTTCCATTAGGCCGTAAGATATGGTTGACCATTTTGCTTTTTGAGTATACTGCACCAACAGATGTGACCATTTCAATACATTGAATTTCAACAGGCTAGTGGAAAGAAATGGTCAGACATTAATGGATGCTAAGGAAATCGACTGACTAAAACATGAAGTTAATTTGAATTCTTTTATTGCCTTATTTTGCTTAATGTTATACACCCTTCAAACTATAAAGTGTTTCTATATTAAGGATTGGAAGGGATATTATATAAAGGTCAATCTCTAGATCCAAAAGAGAGCTGTCTCAAAGGATATTTAAGGTTTCTGAAGGAATGTTTGAATGCGAAACAAGTTGCTTATTAGCAGCGTAAAGCTTGTCATATTTAAAGCTCATTCGGCATTTACTTTTTCTTTGACAGGAAAGGAGGAGCTTCTTCAGCTACTTCAACTGCTGCGTGAAAGCTTAATATCAGCGGTGGTGTACACATGAGTACATCATTTTTTTTCCTCGTTTTTCTGTAGATTTGGTTGGTTAGGAGCAATCATGCTTCTTCCCATCTGGTGATTAAATGTTTTTCCCTTTTTGATCATGAATGAAGGTTTTTCTTTCCCTTTTGATCCATCTCTTGCATTGGTGACACTACTCCCTAAAGTATTCATAAATTTAGCTAAACGCTAACAAGCACATAAGGATTACAAAGGCTCTCCCAATTCCTGTTCGGCAGAGGTCCATTGTTTATTGGGAGAGAGGAGTTCTTTATAATCATTTTTCTCAATATATTCTCAGAATAGCATCTCTATCTTTAGAACAAGTAATGAAAGCTTCAGATTTAATATTTTATAGAATTCTAAATTAAAAATTTTGTTATCTTATATATGCTGCAACTATAAATCAAGTAGATCATATTTTAATAATTTAAACTTATTTATATTTATAATATTAATTTTATAAAATATTAAACCCAAACTCTCCATTTGTTGTTTTAATTTAAGCGTGAGAATGTGATTTTGAAGAGATATTAAAAATGATTTTAAAGGAAGATAAACCGTTTATTGGTTGGCCTTCTGACTCAGTTATTTCTTACATCCAGTACTCTCGAACCACATTTATCATTTAGCCGTCATCCGCGGAAAACATATTTTCGCCTCTTTTTTTTTTTTAAAAAAAACAGCGAATTACACCCATTTGGAACTCCACAAGAATCAAATTGTGGTTAAGTGATAAAACCAAATACTAGCGCAAGCGTAATCAACCAAAATAAAAAATAGGATCAACATCGTAATGTTAAATATTATCTTAAAATACTTACTCTGACAAAGAATATAATCAAAATAAAATTGCTGCACCATGATTGGTTTACCATAAAATAAATTGAAGGGGGAACATTTACGTAATCTGCAAAACATTAAAAAATGTCAAATATAATTGACCCATGCTTAGAGTTCAAATAAATTTACTGAGTCTGGCCAAGAAAAAATTAATTCACTAAAAAATTCTACGAACCAAAATGGGCCATGCAGAAAGATATGAAAGGACTAGCATGTCACCAGCATAGTGAATTCTCATACAAGATAATTTTATCATTAGTCTGGCGTCTAGTGTCGATCCCCTAAGGAACAACTAGACTACCACCCATTACTTTGTTCGGAATGCCAGGGACTGGACTGAATTTCGCAGTGTCAAAACTAACAAACCTCAGCTTAATGACTATTAAAAAAAAAAATCCGACACAACTATAACACAAACCAACTGGACAGCCCAGAGGTTTTACAGGCATCGCTTGACCACAAAATGGCTCTACTATACATCAAGCAGCACCATAATCTATAACAAAATCCCCGCTGTAGCTGGGGCACAAAACAAGTGATGGGAATGCAACTGACAGACTCGGGAGTCAGACAATTCATAAGATATTATTGCCCTTTAACACAATCCCAATTTACCTGGCTTGCTTTCAGATCACTTGTCAAATATCATCTTCAATCCCTCGCAAAGTAAATTATACTTTTTTGATAATCTGGACAACATCTTCATCCTCAAGTTCATGTTCCTGGAGAGGCAAAACCCTGGTTAGCACCTTACATCTTTTGAAATATATATACACACATATAAAATAAGGGGGGTTAGGCAGAAAGACATAATGAGGAAGAAAACTAAGATGATAGTTTAAGTGGCACGGACCTTGCCAACTCTTTGAGGCTTGTGCTTCGCACTTGAACCCCAAACCAAAGCACTGCATCAAATAGCAAGCGTAAGCAGAGGACCGTGCAAGGAAAACCCAACGAATGACACAAGCATTTGGAATAACAACATCAAACGAATGGAATCCTGTATTGACAGATGTGATTAAATACACCAGAGCTCACATGGCTGCAGACATGTAGACATATAACATGATAGGAAAATTGCATTTCAGGACCATAACTTGATGTAGGGCTCGTTAGGTTGGATAGAAAGTGAGGGAAAATTTCCTCGAAATTGGCAGGATTTGGAGGGATTTTTTTTTTGGGTGATATTTTTTTTGTTGATAAGAAAAGAGGGAACTTGGAGGTTCTACCGAGATTTGAGCTCGGGTTACTACATTCAGAGTCCAATGTCCTGACCACTAGACCATGGAACCTTAGTCTTGGAGGGATTACTAAAATCCCTCCCCTCCCCTCACCTCCTCCTCACTAAAATCCCTCTCCTCCATTGAACCAAACACTGCGGTAGACTCATCAGCCAGTTAGTGCTTTCATTGTATTTGGAATTGCAATGCAAAGCCGAGGCTCTCCCAACTAGATTCATTATTCTTTCATGAGATTCATTCTAATAAAAGTATAAATGAGTAAAGAAAGCCTAAGAAGTGAGAACTACACAGATGACTGATAAACATCTGCAATCATGTTTGAGAGAAGAAGCCATCACAGTGAATAGATCTGCATAAATAAAACTAATTTTCCACCCTCGGGGAAAAAATCACTTGCTGGGTTTAATGCATGATATACACAACAGGACTACTTACATCCTCAATGCAGTTCTCAACCCAACTTTGGCACTAATAACCCCCCCCCCCAAAAAAAAAAAAAACTAGCATGGAAAATCGCTTCGTATTTTGAATGCATAAACCTTAAGTAATATAACATTTTGGGACGAGGTACTCACTATTTAAACTGTTTAAGCATATCCTTGTGAATGCGATTGCAGAAGGCCTCCACTGTCCTCTTCTTAGATGACAATATTACAGGATCTTCATAATCAGGATTCATCCCTTTTGGCTTAGTATAAATACGAGTCAAATTCAGATATTCCCAAATTTTCTCAAGCAGACCATCAAGGTTCCACTCCAGGTGAGCACTGCAGAATAGATAAAATCATAAACATCAAATTCCACCGTATAAAGCAGCATTTCTTTACACAAGACACTATTTTACTTTCTATAATGGCCTGATCACATCGCACCTTAAACCTAGTTCTCAACATTTTATTGCTGAATGCAATGACGAAGATAAGCTTTGGGAAAATTCCAGGTGCTAATGCCTAATGGTAGGTTCCACAACAATAAACAGAGAAAAAACCTCAAAGGAACCAAATATTTAGACAGTCTGCCATACACCAGAGCATCCATACAAGGCTGGAGCAAGAAGATAATCCACTGGAGCATACTCCAACACAACTAAAGCTTTGGTAAACCAAATATCAAGGAAAGGCAAAAATATATTCAATCACAATAAATCTATTGGAAAACAGTAAATATCTCCAATACATTTTGGCCCATACTAGGGAGATCAGTAAATAAGAGACCTCAGACGCCTCAATCAAATCATCAAAACTGTTTAGAAATAATAACTCAACACAAATACATGAGGAAATATGTAGAATAAGAAAATAATCTTACATCTATCCTATATTATTGTATCAAAAAAAAATTGCAATTATGAAAATCTGCCAAAGGCTGCAAACAAATAAAAATATGCATTTTTAACAAGAGAAAATGCAATGATCAAATCAAGAATTACCTGATTGGGCAGTAATGGGGTAGTCTATCCAAGATCTCCAACTCCTCGAGTGTAATCTGATCAATCTTGTTCACAACATAGATACAAGGCATGTATATTCTACTCCCCTCTATGACGTCTATTAAGTCATCTGCAGTAGCATCGTATCTGAGAGTAATATCAGCATTGTGAATTCTATATTCACTACATATAGCCTTCACTGTGTCAAGATCCAGATGTGTATTGGTCACAGTTGATGTGAGATTAATTCCACCTTTATCTTTCTTCCTAAAAGTCAGATTTGGCGGTTCTTTGTTTAACCTGTGGTTAAAAGATAAATTGTAAATAAATGAGTGCAACACTGATCTTCCAAAGAAAAGAAAATAGAAGCAGGAATATCTCAAAAGCCATATATTTAATTCAAATGCATAAAAATATAATACATATGACTATTCAAATCTGAATGGCTAATGGCCAAATAAAATCCAAAACATGAATAGCAGAAATCATCATCAGAGTAAAAACAAGTATGCACTGTGTTTCACAAGAAACTTAAATTCACAATGACTTACAGATACAGGCTAATTCCATAACAATCAATAAGTTCAGTTTCATTATTTGCAGAATTTCTATATTTGTGCATTCAGATTATATCCGCCATACAACAGGGTGACCTAAAATTACCATCATTACCACTTAAAGGTGTCAGAACTTCATGCACATGAGGGGGTTGTGGTGGTTTACAAACACATTTTCATTAACGTCAGAATTGATAAGCTGACAATTAACACATGAAATGGACAAAGATGCAGAATAGTAAAGCAAAATGATAAAGGCATGCTTCCATAAAAGACTCAATCAGGAAGCGAGACCAAGAGTCATTGAGAGAATTGCAATTCATTGAGAGAATGAAGACCAAAAGCCCATAGCCAATAATCATTGCCACCGAGATAGTGACATAGCAGAAGAAAGAGAAATAACACCACATATTACCTTATGCCAAATCCCTCAAGCTCTTTTTCTATAAGGCGCTTATGAGTTATAGGCTTTATTGCATCCAGGACAATTAAAATGCAGTTGCATGTCCTTGCCGTACTGATAACCTGCATTAACAAAACAGTTCAAAACTCAATATATAGATATGCAAACAAAGATGAAATGGCGCTAAGGAATCATGAATGGGATGAAACCTTAATTGCTGTAAGACCCAAAAAAGGAACATTCAACTGCTGACAAGAACTCAAAAGTAAAGCATGTATTAAAAAAAATCAACATGCAATGATCATGGAAAAACTCAGTAGTTCAGCAGTAAAATGAAATACATTGGGTCTTAATCTCTTGAAACACTTTAAAAATTCATTATAATGTCAATGACAGTTCGATCTATTCAGATATACAGACCCAGGTGCTTTCAACACCTTGACTATTTGAAAATGCATAAACGTAATTTTTATGTGCATAATGAAATGACCCTCCTGGACTTACACATGCATTCAATCAAAGGCCAATGATACAAAAACATTCTCCAAATTTTATAAGGAATTTTAAACATACAATAGAGTTTACAATTTATATCCATAGCTAGCTAATTGAAGTTAAGCAGTCCCCACACAAATAATCCCAAAGGAGAAGCATGAAATTAAATTATGTTGATTACATAGTATAACTTTTTACCTGCCTTCCTCTTCCTTTTCCATCCTTAGCACCCTCAATGATACCAGGAAGATCCAGCAACTGCCACATAGAATTCAATCAGTACCATTGAAAAGCTAAATATTTTTCTCGTTTACTTTTTTGATAAAAAGGAAAGATTAAATGAGATAAAGGAGAATAAAGTTAAAATATTTCATTTCAAAACAAGCAATATTTAGCGGAACATTTAGTGTCTCACAGGACAAGGAATTCAAGTTAGCAATTTTTAAATGCCTGAATGATACAACACAGTTTCTCTCTGTGGCTGTACCTGAATTTTAGCTCCACGATACACTATCACACCTGGGATGCAAGTTAAAGTGGTAAACTCATACGAAGCAACCTGAAAACAGCGCCAAAAAAAGGTTGAATCATTCAGAAAGTTCCTCCACAAAACCTAAAAAACAGATACTTCCGAAATTTATGTTGTCCAACACCTCTTACAGGGGTTTATGATAAACTAAATTCCCTAAAAAGGAGGGCTGTGAAAGCACTGAGGTTGGACAGAAGGTTATAGTGCTTAGGTATCAGATTGCTTAAAGCTTCTTCCTACCTTTTCCATTTCTCAATCACTTTCTACTTAAGGTTCTCATTGTCTTAATCTTGACCAAAGCTACATCAATTCCTCAGACTATTCTAAATGAAATGCTAATCAATACAAGGAAAGAAAATATTGGCAACAAGATCTGGCGTATGCGAATTAAATAGTTAAAATTATATAATAAAAATTCCATACCTCTGAAAATGTCCCAGTCAGCTTATTCAGTAGAGTAGATTTTCCAACTGAAGGAAATCCCACAAGACCAACTCTTGCATCCCCACTTTTAGTAACATCAAAACCTTCACCAGCACCTCCACCTCCCTTAGATGAAGGTTCCAGTAGTTCCCTCCTCAACTTTGCAAGTTTGGCCTATCATGCATTTACGAATATTGTACTTACTCCACAAAATATGAAAATATAGAAACACAAAAACATATAAAAAGAAAAATTTTTAAGCTATATTTAAAAAAATTTAGGACTGAGTTTCAAGTGTAATTATATCCTTATGGAAACTTCATTCAAAGAAGCAACATTAGAACAGAAAACATCCATCTTCCCTTCCAATATCACATGTTAAAAAAATCATATCAAGGATCCCAGTGGATAAAATAAATAAGGAATCCTCTGAGAAAATTTTTTTTATTGAAAGAACTTAATTCCAGAGTTTCATTTAGCATTTTCCATCCTTTTAACCATATAAATATAGGTGTATGAGCTGACACAAAATTATATTACCTTTCCAAAGACTACCAATAGTACTTCATACTAATGGGGACAGGCACAACCAAATGCTGGGGCTGAACATTCAATGCCCATAAACACTACTTTAACAACAAAATATTGGGGGAAGGATAGGATCAGTCACCACGAGCCCTTGCAAATGCAAGTCTTATCAATATAGCTATCCTCTCTTTCAACCCATTCAAACACCAACAAACCAATTTTTCATTGTGGTGATAACTGACCAAGACAAGGAATTTCTGTAAGACTTAACCTGATTTATCCCCTGGCCTATAAAAGTAGGCCCCAACTATGCTAAAGAACATGTCATTTATCACCACAAAAATAAATTCAAATACAGCACACTGGTTATTAATGCAACCCACACATATTTTCCAGAATGTAGCTTGATAATCGAACAGAATGAATCAAGGTATTCACCTTCAGCAAGCCTAAATGATGAGCGGTAGCCTTGTTCTTTTGAGTCCTTGCCATCTGCGAAATTTAACATAACAATGTTCATAATGTGAATAAAAATGCACAGTATATAAAAAGTTACTGTATATTGCATTGAAACAATCAGAATATACAATGTTTTTTATGGCTATGTACTCCTCAGAGGTACAATTACAAATTGTACAAAAAGAATCTCACGCATAAATACATTACACTTGTGAAGCAAAGTTATACTTATTTTAGTTCCAATGAACCAGCTTCAGTTATTCTGAGAATCATGACATCATTCATTCCCTACTTGATGCTTAACATTCTAAATGCAAACCTTCGTGATTAACTTACAGGAACTCAATTCCACCTAGCAACCAAAGAACGAATATGCTGAGGTTTATATATGTTGATATTAATTTTTTTTTAAAAAAAGTTCCCAATCGAATGTTAATAGAGCCGAAAAACAGGAAAGAAAAATACAGCTACAAAGCAACAACTCTCTCCGCCTTGCGAGATACTCGAAAGTTCAAAGTTCCTAAATCAACACAAACCGTCATAACGTAAAATTTTCAATCAAACCACTTATATGACAACAGAAAGTCCTATAATCCTCTAAGATTGAGACTGGATCAAGCAGGAATTAAGGCCAAGTATAGGAACCTCATCCTCGATGTCTTTGATTTTCTGCATCACCGTTGCCATTGTTGAAGAAAGAGAACCTCCGAGAAAATAAAAGGAGATTTAGATTGCACTTGGCGTGAAGTGCGATTGGATTATGAGAACTGAGAACTGATCAAAAGCTCCGCTCTGTTGTTCAGGAGGAGAGCTAAAGACGGAGGGAGAAGAAAGTGCTAGAACAAATGCAGCGAAACGAACAAGGAGTTTTGCGGCATATCATAATGGAATTGGGCCGTTCCTTGAATAGAACCGCGAAACCAAGCTTGAAGTTGGTTTTGGACTGGACCTCCGTTCGCATGAATAAAACCTAGTCGCGGGGATAACTTTGATTAATGAAGGGAGCGGGGGGGAGGAGAGATTTTTGTTTGGTTCAAGAAGGAAGGGAAAGGGAGAATATTTCAAGCTGATAAATATGCCTTTATCTCTTTATTTAAATTTGTTCATTCTTCTTTTATGATATTAATTTATATCTTAATTATTATTTCTTAATTTTTAATTTTTGAATCTCAATAACATATTATCTCATTTATATATGATAAAATAATTTTATATGCATTTTAAATCATGATTTTGTAAAAATAAGAAAAGTGACTTGGAGAGGAAAAAGATAGCACCCACCCCAACTATATGATGACAGCTAAGTGCGTTATTTAAAAAATAAAATATCATACTAACAATACCATATAATAATTATAACTTATAAGAAACATATTATGATTTATAAAATTATTGATGTTGGGCTGGAAGGATACACAACGCTCTTGAATTTGTAAAAAATAAATGAAGAAAAATTAACAAAGAATGAATAATGTAGTGAAGGCAAAAAAAAAAAAAAAAGCACTCTTCTCTTGTTACAACAGCGTCACCGGAGAAAAAGAGAAAAGGGTGAATTTTATTGTAAATGATAAAACTGCAGTATAAGAAAAGTGGCAAGGACAATTTAGAGCACGTTCTGGGGAAGTTATGAAATTATGGTTTAACCCTAAAATCATGGTTTCAAAAAAAAGTAGATAAACATGTTTTAAAAATGCAGAATAGCTTTTGACTCTTAAAATTATAGTTTTATGTGAGTCACATAAACATACTCAGATTCCCCAGAATAGCTTTTAACTCTCAAAACCATGGTTTTTTAAAAAGTTATTCTTTCCAACTTTTTCAGAAGTTATTCTCTAAAATAATTTTTACGCAAATTGAGCAGAAGCTATTCTTCAAAATAATTTTTACGTAAATCGAGTAAAAGCTATTCTCTAAAAGTTAATCTAAATATATGCTAGTTGTAACAAATTTTTCTCACCCCCTCAAA
>QFDD01115939.1:0-11548 GCA_006871305.1 Vachellia collinsii
AGAACCGTTGCTAATTTTAAATCAAATTCTTTCCCGCATTTTAAAATTTGAAATTCAAATTTGTAGCGGTTTTGTTGAATTTGTAGCGGTTATAGAACCGCTACTAATTTTAAATCAGATTTTTTTCCCGCATTTTAAAATTTGAAATTCAAATTTGTAGCGGTTTATGTGACGGTATTTGTAGCGGTTTGCATTTGCAACGGTTTAATTTGAATTTGTAGCGGTTATAGAACCGCTACTATATCTAAATCATTTTTTTAAAAAAAAACTCATTTCCACATTTTAATTTGCAGCGGTTATCGTATAGAACCGCTATACAAACCGCTACAAATGCTTTTTACCGTCTCGAAAACACAGATTTTAGAGCGGTTTCATATAACCGCTGCTAAATGCGCGGGAGTTAGTGACCTTTGGATTTTGCAGCGTTTTGACAATAAAAAACCGTTGCAAAATACCGTGGCAAAATTGAAAATCTTTGAGCTTTGTAGCGGTTTCTTTAACCGCTACAAATATGATGACCTTTCAACTTTTGTAGTGGTTTTTATTTGATAAACCGTTGCAAAATGATGCTACAATTTTGACGCCTTCTCCATGACAAATTTGTAGCGGTTTATAACCGCTGCTGGTTCATTTACCGCTTCATTGTTCCATGGGCGCTGCAAATTTGTAGCGGTTTGGCAAATAACCGCTACAAACTATGAATTTTGTAACGGTTTCATTAACCGCTACAAATTATCCGCTACAAATTATACATTTTTTTGTAGTGATATCCCTCTATTATCTATTATAGTAATAAAATTAATTTACTTTAATATTGTAAAACTATGCTTATAAATAGAATGTATCACTTATATTGATAAGTGATATAATGACTAAGAACGACTCTTTCTTACTCTCTAATTCTCTTCTTTTCTCCTATCATCTGTTTTTCTTAATTTAATAATATGTTATCGGTAAGAGTCTTTAACTAAAGTATGATCCTCTTATTACTCTAGCAATTCCATCCGGAATATTAGTTACTAGTGTTGAATTGTGCTTTTGTATTCAACTTCTAGAACTTTACTTGTGGTGTAGAAATGATAAAGAATTCATTATTAGTTAGAAGCCCTATATAACTTTAATATTAAAAAGATCACTTCACGGTTTGCTCATTATTATTGTTACTATTATTCATGTGATAAGCCAATTTATAGATATATTGACAATTCAGTATGCTTTAGAAAAATGCTATTTTGTTTTATGTGTCAATCAAAATATTTAATTATTTGGCTAGATGCCATAATTGTCTTGGAGATTGGTTGCATGGCCAAAGCCGCATCTTATTTTTTGTAATGATTCTTTCGTAAAAGTCTACTTTATGATTTTAATAAATGGTAAGAAAAGTATAATTTATGGCATTTTGATGACTTAATTATAAATATTAAAGTTGTGAAGGCTTATGGTTCAAATATTAAAAGATAGAAAATAGCGTTGTATCTCTGAAAAATATTTTTACTATATAGAGTCTTGAAGACTAATGACTTGTATATAGAGAATCATGACATTGAAAAGTAATAGTCCTGAAGATCAATTACAAAATTTATTTTTTCTTGTGAGTACATATGATGAACACCTAAATTATAGGAAAGGCAACAATGTTTAGTAAATATCAAAATATAACACTTTGATATGATTAAATAAAAAGATGCAATATCAAATATTATAACTTGAATTTTAAACCCTAGCACTTGAAGTGTGATGTTAGTATCAATGGGCATTTGTAGAAGAAAAGAAAAATGCAGTCTTAGTGGATTAAATTTTCATGTTTTTTCAATTTGGCAATATATGAAATTTTGATATGTGTCTATGAAATATGATTTTATGAATCCCAAAAGGATTTAAATCACTATTAGTGTGTGTGTGTGTCGAAAATTGATACACTTATAAAATCACTAAAGGATCAAACACATGTAGAGATTAGACATGAAGCATTCAATTTACTGGAAGCATACGGTCAAAATATATGAAACTCCCTGAATAATTGAAATTGCCAGAAGCAAATAAATCCATCAAAATCTCTATATGAATTAATGAAATCAGGGCATATATGGTATAATTGATTCAATGAATGTACGTTGAATGAAGGATATATAATATCCAATCTGCCCATGATGATGTAATTGTCCTTTATTTGATGGTATAAATATCATTAGAACTTCTGAAGAACTTCTATAAAAATTCCTAAGAGTTTGCAAAAGTTGTGAATTGTTTAAGAAAGAATTTGTAGTGGACTTTGAAAGAACAAAATTTTGCCTTGAAGTGAAAACTAAATATTTTTTTTTTTGCCAAAGCAAACTAAATATTTGAAAAAAAGAATTACTGTATCAAGAAATTTATATACAAAAGTTTTAAAGTGCTTTTGTGGATGAATCACATCTATTGGTTTGGAAGTACCATGTCTTTAGATCTCAAAAAGGTGATAAAGAAATACTTGATCTAGAAGTATCATATTTTAGTATAGTTGGAGCGCATATGTGTCTTACTAGCCATATACGACCCAATATATCATTTACTGATAAGCATGATATAGTTCTTCACCAATATATTAGCATTGTAATGTAAACTAGATGCTGGTTCATAGATCATAGTTTGATTCACATGTTAGATCAAACACATGTTTGATTGTGATATTAGACTTTACAAACTCAAAGATCTCAACTGACCATATCAATAGAGCAAGTCAATACACACTGTACTCTTTTCCCTTATCTGGAGTTTTCCTTACTGGGTTTTCCTAAAAAGGTTTTTAATGATATAACATTATGAAGTATATCTATAAACATTGTAATTTTTTCTTCTATTAGGGTTTTGTCCCACCGAATTTTTCTTAGTTGAAGATTTTAATAAGGCATACGTTTAATCACGGACATCTAAGGGAGAGTGTTATAAATATTATGTAAATGCACATATCTCCCCATAATCTCCTATGATGTCCTATATCATTTTATTATCTTCTATAATCATGGAATTAATTTACCCTAATATTGTAAAGTTAAGCTGATAAATAGAAGGCATCCATTATTTACTTTATACTTGATATAGTGAATAAGAATGACTCTCTCTTACTTTATAATTCTCTTATTTTCTCATGTTGTCTTTTTCTTAATTTCCTAACAATGAAATATTATTTATCTATATTAAGTATCGGAGTAGTTTTTTATTCTTCCAAGGGATTGTGCCTAAGAAACTGATTCACATCAATAGCCATTTTTTCCATTTAGAAATATGGCGTACGTCTAGTCAGGTTTTTTTGGGATAGAAGAGAAAATTTTGTTAAAAGAATGAAATTACAAAGTGTGATGCAAACCAAAAAAATTATATGGTCTAGTATAATCAACTAGTCCTCCTTTAGAGCATGTGGTCTTGAATGGTGAAGATGATACGTGATTTACAGAATAAAAGCTGTAAATTAAGGGATTTGATTGGTTAAAACACTAGATGAACTCGTTTTTAGATCTTTAGCTATAAAAAACACTACAAGAGTTGATCAAACTTTTGCAACCCAACTATACTCTATTCAAAATACACTACACAAGTTAATACTTGCCAAAGAAATTTTTTTTTAATCATTCTCCAAATAACTGACTACAACTTAATTCTTAAATAAGGAAACTTATTAACTCTAATATGACTTAAAATATTAAAAAAATTTACTAACATGATGCTATGTACTTAAATTCAATTAAGGATATTAATATGATATTAAATAATATCCTTAAGATCCCTAATTGATACTCATGTATATAAAATAACATCTTAAAAGATAAATTACTAGTACATTTTAAAGATACTTAGATGATTTAAAATATCTGAAAGATAGATGGAAAATCTTTCTAATAATAAATTAAATACAAAATTACCCCTTTTTTAAATAATAAAATTACATTGAAAATAAAATATAATTCTAATTTTTTATAACAACATGAAATCTGATTCTCTTAAAGATGTTGATGATAATATAATTCTGTATTCCTTGGTCACTGTTATGAGGGGAGATAAGATTAATATAACTATTCATTTGCTCAATTCATATTTGGGAACTCATTGGTTTGAATCTGAGTTAAAAGATTTTGAGCCTACAAAGATTCATGACATACTGAAGCCAGGGAACCGTTTAAGGGATTGAACTTTGAACCTTTATCGATGCCTCCACTGCAGTTTCACTACATCTATTCTAGATATTTAGTAAATAAGAGTAAGAACTTCACTCGTTTTGCCATAGGAGACTATCACATGTTGGCATCCATTATGGCTAAAGAGAAACGCAATATAGGACAAATTAAATGGTGTTCAATGAGATTTAAAGGTTCAGACACTCCAAGTCTAAAAGGATGACAATCCTATATCCCTATCTTGTTTCTTAGATTCTTAAGCAGCATAATATCTGGTGTATCATGACGGATTAGAAACATGTGAACCACTAAATTTCTCTGAGATTCACTTACATAGGATGAAGGTTGAGGTTCAAGTGACTCTGGGTCAAGGGCTAATACATAGTTAGATGAAGAAGGCACCCTCTGGAGCCTCTAAGGGGTCAGGATGAGGCATAGTCATCTACCTCTCAACAACCTTCTTATGCTCCACCATTTATTGAGGCCTTTACAAAACTTCTTGGAGAATGAATTCAGAAGGATGAATGGAGAGTTTACTATAACATTCCAAAGTGAGATTCAAACCTATGCTACAAATTTGCTTAAGGTATCCAATGAATATTTTAGAGACAGAATTCTTGATGCAGTAGTTCAATCCTTGCAACAAATAGTTCAGACATTACAAAAGATTGTCCACACCAGGACTTTTGCTTTGGAGGACAGGATAACATCTCTTAAGGATCTAATTCATGCAGCAGAGCCCCTTCTCCCAGTATCTCTAAGCCTTCCACCTCTATTATCACAGTTCCTCTCCTTGAGCCTTCAACCACAAAGCAACCAACAGAGCTTGAGCCTTATGTTCCTCTAGTTCCAGAGATTCCATCTCCTTTGGCCATTGACATTCCAATTTTTGAGACTTCAGTTCCTCCATCTATTGAGTCTCTAGCCATTCCCTCTAATCCTACTTCCACTTCCCCTCAGCAACCTCTTTGATTGATGACAAAGGAGGAAGAAGAAATCAAAAGTTCTCAGCATTTTCTTTAATTATCTATTTAGTATTTATCACTTATTTTTTTTATGAATTCTGACTTTGCTTATGTTCTAATTATGTTTATGCATTAATTCTGACGTGAACATTGCTTATGCATACTTCTAGCACTAACAAGTTCTCTAATGGATTTCTATTTCTTACAAATTCCTTCCTCACTCAATTAGTTTTGTCATCATAAAAAAGGGGAGACTATTGAATCTATATTTTGATTATAACAAATGTGCTTTATATTTTTCAGGAATTATAATATTTAGTTTACATACTTAAAAAAACATTTATGAAAAGGATTCCTAAGTATGATTTTGTAAACTTAAGTATTGGTGTTCAAAATAAAGTTTTATATACAACACTTGTAAACACACTTGAGTTTGAATAAGAGTATTTCATAATACTCGTGTATTGGTGTTGTATACTCGAGTAATGTCTTCAAAATCATGTTTTAAATACAACACTTTCAAGCATACTTGAGTATGGAAAGAGTATTCACCACAATACTCAAGTATCATAACCAAAGGAAGAATACTCTCAAGAGCACTCAAGTATGAATGAAAGTATTAGTATTCAGAAATTTTACAACACTAAGTATGGTTGATAATGCTCGAGTATCGAAGTGGTTTATTGAACACTCCCAAGCATTCTCAAGTATGAGAAAAAAGTGTTGATGATCATATAGCTCATTAGCATTTGAGTACTGTGATTAGTACTCGAGTATTGAAGTATCTTAGAAATACTTTCAGGTGCACTCAAGTAAGAACAAAAGTGTTTGTTTTTTGAAACCAACAAACACTCGAGTATGGATTTTCATACTCAAGTATTAAAGATTACTTGCAACACTTTCACAAGGACTTGAGTATAGGTGAAAGTATTAGTATCTAAAGATTTCAGAAGCACTCGAGTATTGAGCAATACTTTTAAAAGTTCTCAAGTACCACGGAAGTAAAACTCTTTTTGCTCTCTAGCACTTTTAATAGAACTCAAGTATTCACAAGAGTGTTGTGAGCACTCAAGTAATCAATTTTGCACTCGAGTATTGTTTTCAAAATTCCAATTCTGATAGAATAAATTTTAAATGACACTCGAGTATTATTTTCAACACTCAAATACTTCTTCATGAACTTCAGTTTTTGCTAAAATAATTTTCAAACAACACTCGAGTATTGTTAAGCATACTCGAGCACTTACTTTATCTAACCATATCTCAGTATGTCAGAAGCTTTGACTTTATTCATAATCTTTCCTCTTTCATGCTTAATTGATTTAAATCTCTTCTATCTTCATAAATGCTTATTCTTCCTACTTAGCAACAAGGTCTAGGTCATATAATAGCTTCTTCGATGTGGGTTCAATGGATGAATTCTCAAGCAACAGCCATGTTTTGTGTCAAAGACATTTAATACATAATGTCGAACAATGAAGTTGAGCGCAACGGAAACGAAGCTCTCTCTAATGGATATTTAGGACTATCTATCTATAAATAGAAGAGCATTCAAAACGAGGAGAAAAAGAAGAAGAACAACAACAACTATCTACGAACTTGCATTCAATATTTATTCAACTACTTTATTTGTTACATTCTCTCAATATTTATTCTTCAATGATTAACATTAAATTCTTGTGAGAGAATTCTGGATTATCCCAAATCACTATTTTCGAGAGAAACTCAAGATTGGAAAGCTTAAGAAGATTGTTGTGACTATGCAGATTAAGGAGGAGTGTGTTCCTCTATTTTTCTAAGTTAGTGAGGGGGAGTGTAACTTCATCTTGTAAGGGCTTGAAGAGTCTAGAATATTGTTCATAGTGAATTGTAAATCTTAGAGGTGCGCTGAAGACTGGACGTAAGTCAGAAAGACCAAATCAGAATAAATCACTGTGTTGATTTCCTTCCTTAACTCTCTCAGCGACTTCTCTTTGAAACTTTATTACTTGCTTTTCAACATTAAATTTAAAGGCTACCAATTCACCTCTCTTGGTCAAATCCTATTTTAACACAAAAGATATCATGTTCTATTAGCTTTTTACATTTAAAACTGTGGGGGGTATTATATCTTTAGAAAAAATATCATTCTCATGTCCTCGTATGAGTTTTGTCTCAATCGCAATTCCCCAATAATGAATAATAATTCTTCCTTAACTGATTCCCCAATATGTGGCATCAATTAATTACTCAATAAAAATTACAATTCCCATAAATTCATTGATTTTCATATATATTAAGTTAAACATGTGTAGGAGAAATTACAGTGGAGTCTCAAGTAAAAGAATTAATATCGACAAGATCCCAAGAGGTTGTTAATAACAAGTCAAAAAGCACCACTAACAAATGAAGGACCTACCATTGAGAACCTTTGGGGACTTGCTGATATTAATTCTTTTGCTTGGGACCCTACAGTAATTTTTCCAATAATTTTTAATTCATACCTGCAGGTTCTTATGTTAATTTCCGTCAAGATCATTATTTTGTCATACATTGCAACTCAGTTTTATTCAAATTATATATATTGTATTAAAATAAAATAATATTGTTACGTTAGGAAAATTTAATAACACTTGTAAGCTTCTAGGAATAGAAAGCATCTACATTGAAAGTTTTATCAATGACTATAAGGATTTGAATTTAAATTTTAAATTATAAGAACTTGTCAATTGAAAATTGAATAATTAATGGAGGCCGAAAGCATGGTGAGGCCTCGGATACAACGCAATATATATATATTGTTATCTTATGTATGGATCAATTTTACGTGAATGTAGTGAAATATTTTGTCCCTATTTCAAGTTCCCCGTCATCAACAATAGTTCTATTGCAATTGATTGCTCTATAATGTTAGTCC
Source organism: Vachellia collinsii (assembly GCA_006871305.1). Lineage (NCBI taxonomy): Eukaryota > Viridiplantae > Streptophyta > Magnoliopsida > Fabales > Fabaceae > Vachellia > Vachellia collinsii. The sequence continues at coordinate 8,013 of QFDD01115939.1, forward strand.
TTGATTTTCATCCAACACAACAAAAAAAAACAAGATTTTAACCACTAAATCAGTGACAAATTGGTGATAGAATTTTATTGCATCCCTAAATTCTGTCACTAATCCGTCATTAATTCCATTGCAAAAGGATTAGCGACAAAATTTAGGGAGGGACTTTTTCAGTCCCTAAATTCAATCGCAATCCGTCACAAAGTTCCATCACTGAGTGTGGATTTGAGTTCGTTCAACAGATACGTGACACTAAGAATGAGAGATAACCGGAAAACTCAACTGTTAGAGTACTAAGTAACTAACGGAGGCACCCATTATTTATAGCGTCGCGTGGACAATATTTAAGGAATGGAGAATTCCCTCTCATTTTAGCAAACTAGATTATTCCTTGCTTGTCCCTCAATATTAACTTTGAAGAGATATATTGACCACAACCCCTTGAGTAATGTGATATTGGATAATAATTAAATTATGATTTAATTTACATTATATTTAATTTGGTATGAACAAAAATGAAATACTCCAACCCATCAAGGGCATGTCTAAAATCCCAACATCTCTCACTTACACTTGATAAGTCCTACCGTTGTAAGATTATATCATCTCTCTCGCTTCATACTTTGTGCTCTATCGTAACTGTGTTGGTAAACATCTTCACTTTTATTATATGCTATGTACTATAAATTCCTTATACAGGATTAGCACATAAAGACACTATATATACCTATAATTTACCTGCACATTGCCTCAAATGCCCTTGATGCACTACCGCAAATGAACTGTGTACACATTACGCATAGCATCTCTAATCTCTCTCAATTTAATTTCCTTATTAACTCGGACTCTTAACTGGTAAGAGATATGTCACAGACACTAGCATAGTTGTTTATTTCAGGGTAAACCTTCATCCTCAATCAGGTCTAACCTAGTAGCTTTCCCAACATTTGATCCGTTAGATCAAATCGTTCATGAACATATTGTACAAACTAAAATAGCAGTCAACAAATTACCCCTGTATGATAATGTTTAGGTCCTATTAGGGAATAAAAAATGGACTTTCATCTTTTTGAGACTCACACGATAATAGAAGAGGTCATCAACTTCATGAGATGACATGCTTATATTTACATATAATGAAGCATAAAATATAACTAATAATTAAAATAGACAAATGGACACTTCATATCATTCCATTTGTCTTCATTTAAGGTCCTCAACTCCATGTATTATCATATATTGAATTTGGATCTAGAACACGCTTGGACTTTTGATGGATAATGTGGCCTTGAATGACTTATTGACTTACCATGCCACCTAATACTTGGCTATCATTTAGGATGCTACCTTAGCTACCAATTGAAACTTGAATTTCACGTCGGCCAACACCTATGGCACCACATGTCCTCATATAAATTACTCCTCCCGCTTTTAATAAAAAAATCGACTTTGTAAATCAATTTATTATTTAAATTGATCTTATACTAAAGATCAAATGAGTACATGGGCTAGCTAGTCGACTAAGCACACCACATGGATGCTAACTATATGATTATTGATAATCGACATCTAAGTAATGTAAAACCATTTTGCATGAAAAATTGAACAATGTAACTCATGCTCGTAGCTAGTCTTCCTTTTCATCTGTATGGCTAAACATTATAGCCTTTGTGTGTGTGTGTGTGTGTGTGTGTGTGTGTGTGTGTGTGTGTGTGTAAAGGAATAGAATGAAAATTTACATACTATTTTTATAGATATTGAGAAGAAATAATAATTGGAGTTCTACCATTGGCGTTGACTTGTCAAGGGTGACTCAACATGAGATTTGTTAAAAGGTTTGGCAATTATTAGGCCAACAAGCACTTAGGGTTTTATTAGGAAAATTTTATATTTGATGAAGCTTGCATAGTCTCCAAACTTGTTAGGATTGATAATTATAGTAAATTTGCAACCATCTTATAATTCAGAACTTTATTTTAGCAAACTAATAATTATCTTTTTAAGATTTACAGATTTGGGGAAGAATATTAAGTCGAGTTTTTTGTCTAGCTAATAAAAACATAACCATTTACAAAGTTTGATCCTTTAGGATTGATCACAACTATGTTATACTACCTCTCGTATTTAATATAAAATAAAATTTAGAAAATAAAATTTTATAATTTCAGAAATGAATTTCGCTTTCAACTAGTGGACGTTGTTTTTGATTCCACTCAGGGTTTCGAACCGATAAAATGCTAAAAGTCATTGGATGTGCTCATTGATTCACAGAAAAAATAAATTAGGCATTATTTATTCACATGTCTCGGACAATGTAGGAAAGTAATAATGGTTCTTTAATTTGTTTTATTTCTCAAATAAGTAAGCAATTATGTTAGGACATTTGTATTTGTCATTCAGAAAAAATCATCATCTTGAATTTTTGAGAAAATAGTAATTTAAAGATAAATCGGTTCAATAATTATGAGAAGAATTTCTTACAATAAATATTTTATCATAAATTTCACAAAATTGATCTTGGTTTAATTTAAGGAAAAAAGCTTTCATACTCTTAGAGGGTCACGTCATTCATACTCTCTTCAATGGAAATATTACAATTACACTTTTTTTGTGATATCATATCTCAAAAATTTTTCTTAATTATTTATCTCTTTCCATAACCCAATGTCATATATATATATATATATATCTATTTGTGGGGCCCATATAAGACATTTTTATTGAAGAAGTCATGAATGATATAACACTTCAAAAGTATGTAGATATTTCTCTAATTTATTTGATTGTGAATATATATACTCATATACTCATGCGTTTATACGCGTGCGCACAACTATAATTTCCTTTTTTTTAAGTAGAATTTGTAGATGTTACATTTACTATGAATATGAAATCTTCACAGATGCAAAAGGTACAACACCTTTATCTGTTAAAAGATAATAATAAGAGAAATTAATGCGTGCGGTTATTATATACATTGAACTAGGCGATAAAAGGTTAGGTTGAATTCAACTAATCTTTTGGGGCAAAAAAAAAAAAAGAATTCAACTAATCTTAAAAGTAAATCAATTTTTTTTAAGTACTCTTCGGTTGAAATTGAAAGAAAGATAGAAAGAAAGGATATAAATGTTAGGATTAATATAATTGAAAATGCTCACCGGTTGATCGAATCTTTATTTTGATTCATATAGTTTAATATCATGATTTTAATCTCTATAATTTCATAAAGATTTAGTCTAAGATAATGTTATTAAGTGTAGAAATCAAAATGAAAAATAATTCGAAGAACTAGGGTCAAAATCAAAACTCAAATTATTTATGTACCCTTAACAAGTTTTGGTTTTAATCCCTATATTTCAATGAGTTTGTGTTTTTTATAAAAGCCAAAACCAAGGTTTGAAGATTGGGAACTAGTTTTAGTGCCTATCCATGTGGTGAGATATGCACCAATCAAATTTAATTTCAATGGTTCAAATTTAAAATTTTCAACTTCTGTTTTTCAAATAAAAAAGCTGAAATTCAATTAAATTGCAAGTACTAACAATAAT
>QFDD01115949.1:0-12121 GCA_006871305.1 Vachellia collinsii
ATAAGATAAATAAAATATTTATTAATCAGAGGAAAATGTCAAACTTTGCAATGCAAGCACATTTTCTTGTTGGACTCTATTACAAAAATAGGGCCACCATTTTTATTCTCAATAATATTTCCTCACCTTTTCTTATGAAAAGGAATATTCCCATGTGATCTATTATTGAACGCCTATATCACCATGAAAATTACCAAAAATTTACATTGATGAGAGAAAAATTGAATACAAACTTCTTTCATGATAATCTCAACAATTTTCTTCTCTTTTTAATATACGCAAACTATTACTCATTGTTCACTTCATCCATTTTTTCAATTATCCCATGTGTTTTGCTGTTAATCATTAATTTCTTTCCATAGCTTTGTTTGTTACAATTTCTTTCCATACTTAACTCGCTCACAACACAAAGTTGTCAAAAAAAAAAAATTCTTATAGAAATTATCAAACTAGTAAATAATTAATTTTTTAAAAAATGTTAAGACATAAATTTTCAATCCAAAACTTATACTTGTAATTTTTTGAACAATTTATTTTTTCTATTTTAACTATTTAGAATATTTTTAAATTTAAAATGACTAATTTTAGTCGAAAATTTAATCCATAATAATTTAAAAAAAAACTCTTGTTACCAAGCATAAATCAGAGAAAAATTGGAAAAAAAAAGGGTCGATCATTAAAAATTTTGTTGTTGAAATTAACTTAATAAATAAAATATGCAAAATGCCGGCACCGTGTGCGAGAAATATATAAGAATTAAGTTAAGTGACTTTGATCATACATTTGAAAATTATGAATTATTGACCACAAATAATTGCAACAATCTTGTTGAGGGAGCAAAAGATTTTGCTCTCACAATATTGTTGATGTACCGCAATCAAAGCGCACCCAGCTCAAGTTCAGACGAAAGAGTTTCACACTCACTGGTCGCAATCACAGCGTGTGTTTATTCTGAAGTAGGTGTGAAATCGTGAATTATATTGCATTTGTGATGAGACAGGGACGACGCAAATTACAGACTGATCGAAGCAAGATATCAGGTACAGGGCAAAAATAACAGTAGATTAGTAGTAGAAATTAGAATGCTTTTCTTAGTGTTCTGTGAAGATTGTAGTGAAATTCGTCGACCAACGGGCGGGAACACCGCCGCGCATTCTCTTTGAAAAAAAAAAAAACTGGAATAAATTTACCAGCAAATCAAATCTTCACGATCACAATTCAGAGAGAGAGAGAGAGAGAGAGTGCTGTGGACTTTTTTTTCTTTCTTTCAGACCACCCTCTCTTCCACTTCAAGACAATCACATGGTCCTACCCCTTCTTCCTCTGTCCCTATTCCGAATTTATTTTTCCGTCCCTTTGGAACAAATCTGTTGGATAATATTTCTGAAATCATCCTCCCTAGATGTTCCTTCAATACTTACAACTCTCCTGACATTCCTCTCAGATCTCCGGAACCTGTCTCTTTTCCGCATTATATTATGTGTCTTGTTGAACCTCTCACCGGGATGAGGTATTTGAATTTTGATTAAACAATTGCTCAACTCAAATGCTTTTCGCGTTAATACTCTCTGGGATTTCCGGATATTTTATGATGAGTGCTTGAAGTTTATTTCTCTGGGTTGCATGTGATACTTGAAGCCGGTCTCTGGATTCAGGGTTCATTGATATTTCGATATCGCCATTTGTTCCAAATTCTATCGAATGGCGTGAAATTGGGGAGACTCGGTAGGTGTATGTCACATGAGTTGTTGGAATTTTGAGTCTCAAGTAATACCATATCAAACATTAGTTTTCAAAAGGGTATTGCAATCGTCTCTCTTCACTGGATTACGTGTTGCGACCACTGACATCTTACACTCCCTGTAAAGTATCCCACTTTTGGGCCGTTTTACCTGAAGTTAAAATCGAGTTAGATGGATTGGGAAGTGAATTCTAAGCAAAGCTGATAACTACATTTTATTTTATTTTCAATTTGAATATGCGTCTGGTACTCTGGTTAAACAGTTCAGGCTGATCTCTTTTTTATGCGGGGTGTGTTCTGCTTACAGATTTTGACAGCTCAGAGTTTCGTATACCGACTCAATCCATTCATCAATCAATTTTACCTGATCAAGTTTCTTCTTACTTTAAGCCAAGAGATTGAGATTCCGTTAGCAATGAACTTCCTTCATAAAGGATTGGGATTTGTGTAAAGAAATACTAGATAGAGTCACCGAGAAGCAATAGACAGGTGCTGCTTTGTGTTAACTGTAGATGGACCGACGAAGTTGGCTATGGCGCAGGAAGTCATCTGAGAAGAGTCCCGGTGAAACTGAGAGTTCGGGGTCAATATCGTCCCTTTCAGAAAGATTCTCTGATGATCAGGTAGGGCCGGGGCATGACTCTGTTCTGCCCATCTTTCTAGATAGTTTCTCTCTTTTTGTTTGGCATTTCTGTGAAATGAAGAACTAGTTCCAAATATCTCCCTGTATCTGCTGTCATAAGTTTTCTCGGCCATGATCGTTTTCTAAAGCATACTGGTTTTTAGCATTATAGAGAATCGTTGGAATTTAATATCCGTGGTTGTTCAAGTTTGATATCTCTCGGATGTTTCTGCTATGTTTTCCTAGGTATATCCATCCCAAACTACTCCATCACCAGAAGTCACATCTAAAGCTGCACCGATTATTGAAGAAGAAGCTAGTGATGTGAAGATTCTAACAGAAAAATTATCTGCTTCTCTTCGAAACATTAAGGCCAAAGAAGACTTGGTAAAGCAGCATGCGAAAGTTGCTGAAGAAGCCGTCTCAGGTACTATTTTTTGGACTTCCTTTCATGTTACTGGAAGTAATACTACCTCATTATGTTTATTGCGACATACATTTAATTTGAGATTCATCCAAATCACATAACTCCAATATTAGTTGAATATGAAGAAAATTTTCATGGGAAACAGTCAAACAGATGCTGAAAGTCATAATCAAGTGCTGCAAACCAGTTCGTCATCATTTTGAGGTCATGTTAATATCATGAAATCCTTGTATGTATACTAGTTTGTTTCTCCTTGAATGTATGATATGTCAGTAAACATTAATGATATGTACATGCCCAGTATTGAATACAACTGTTGATTTAGTTCTTGTCAGAAAATATTTACTCATTATCCTTAAGTTTTCCTAATTTGATCATCACTTTTATGGAATGAGAATGCTATTGATCTTTGTCAGTTGCTACTGTCATTGCATTGAATTTTGTCTACATTTTTTATGGATGAAAATTTCAAGTGAAAGCTAAAGTTGTCTTTTCCTGACCCATGGGTTAAATTCATGCTAGGAGAATCCAGTAATACACGCTCTATCTATGAGCCTGTGATTATCATATATTTCTTCTCTACTGGATTGTTTTGGTGACGTTCATCCATAATTCTTTGAAGAGCTTGCTACCACCCTGGTTTTCTCTCTTTTATTTTCTCGAAGTTTGAAAGCTTAAATTTGCAATTGAGAGAAGTTCCTGATATTGGCTTTTGGGTGTGTTCAGGATGGGAGAAGGCTGAAAATGAAGTGTTATCTTTGAAACAACAACTTAATGCTGCAAATCAGAAGAACTCAGCTCTTGAAGATCGGGTTAGTCATCTTGATGGGGCACTCAAGGAGTGTATGAGGCAACTTAGACAAGCTAGAGAAGAACAAGAGCTAAAGATCAATGAAGCTGTCGCAAATAGCTCTCGTGACCGGGAATACAAAATATCTGAGCTTGAGGCTCAACTTCAACTAGCTGAAGCTGAAGCTTCTGCGCCAATTCATTCTGATCTTCACCTTAGACTCGAGGCTGTGGAGAAAGAAAATTCAGGACTTAAACTTGAGCTACAATCTAGACTTGAGGAGCTAGAATTCAGGATTGTTGAGAGAGATTTGAGTTCAGAAGCTGCTGAAATAGCAAGCAAGCAACATCTGGAGTGCAAAAGGAAGGTGGCTAAGCTTGAAGCTGAGTGCCACAGACTAAAAGCCATAATTCGTAGAACATTCTCTGCTAACGATCACAAATCTTTGACTGCCTCTTCAGTTTATGTGGAGTCTTTTGCAGATAGCCTGTCAGATAATGGAGAGAGGCTGCAGGCTATTGAAAGTGATGTGCGCAAATCAGGCGGTTGGGAGATGAATGAATGTGAACCAAATCGTTCGGACTCATGGGCATCTGCTTTGATCACAGAACTTAATCAGTTTAAGAATGAAAAGGCCATTGGAAAAAATCTTATGGCCCCTTCGGTTGAGATAACTCTCATGGATGATTTCCTCGAGATGGAAAGACTTGCTGCATTGCCAGAAACAGAAAGTAGAAGCATTTCTGCTGAGGCAGGACTGGCTTCAGATCAACCTAATGGTGACCAAAATGCAGTGAGAGATGAATTGCAAACCGTAATTCCGAAGAATGCGGAATTGGGGGAAAAGCTAGAAAAGATGGAAGCAAATAGACTTGAGAAAGAGATGGCCTTAGCTGAGTGCCAAAAGCAGCTTGAGGCATCACATAGTCGGATGAAGGAAGCAGAGTTGAAGGTAGCAGAGCTTCAAACTAAGTTAGCTCTTGCAAATAAAACAAATCAAGAAGCTCATGAAGAACTAAAGTTAACCAAAACAAAGAATAGAGAAACTGAATCAAAATTGAGAGTTGTTCAAAGTGAGGTAGAGCGTTTGGTTTCAAAAATTGATTCACTGGAGAAGGAGATTGAGAAGGAGCGAGCTTTGTCCGCTGAGAGTGTTGCCAAGTGTGGGAGGTTGGAAGATGAACTTTCGAGGATGAAGCATGAATCTCAACTCCAGCAAAAGGCTGAGAAAACGCACAGAGAAGGTGTTAACGTTGAGTTGAAATTGAAGCAGGTCAGTTTGCTGAAACATATTAGAAATACAGGAAACCTGGTCTTAATTTACCATTCTGCATATATGCTTTAGACAAGAGCTAATTTTCCCCCAGAGATTATTTAGACTAAACAAAAGTTGTAAATCACATTAGCAGCCTGCACTGACGCTAAAACCTAGATTCACTATAAAAATGTGAAGCTTTATTGGAAATGCATTTGGTTAATGTCTTGTATCACCCGTTTAAGTGTCTCCACATCTTAACTGCAGGAGAAGGAACTTGCTTTGGCTGCCAGTAGATTTGCTGAGTGCCAAAAGACCATTGCATCTCTTGGTAATCAGTTAAAGTCCCTTGCAACACTGGAAGACTACCTGCTTGATTCAGAGAACCCTATGGATCTAACTCGTGAGGTTACACCAAGTCCCCAAAATGGTGCTGATCCCTTGAAATTGCACCATCAGTTTGATTTGCCTAAAAGAACTTCTGAGTCATCAATATTGTTAAAATCATCTGTCTCCCATGAGAAAAGCCGTAACGGTTTCGGTAAGTTCACCCCTAGGAGCAAAAGTGTAAGCAGAAGAGGAACTCACTGAAAAGTCATGCTTAAATTTGTTTACTCGTTTCTTACATATATTCTCTTGGATTCAACATTCATGAATCCAAAGTTACATATTTTACTTTAAAAGCACTGGTTGCTGAAGCATAAGGTGCTCAAAGCATACACACACATATATATAGTTCGTATAAATTCCGATATTTGTAAAGAAAAAATTGTTTTTGATGACTTGACTCGTTACCTTACAGCTGTCTTTGCTTCGCTTCATTAATTCAATGGTCAATTCAACAATAAGACAACTATCCCATATATCGGATGGAATTTTTAGGTCTAATCTAGTGCTACGGCCATCAAGACAAGTTGATTTTTGTTACAATATCTGTCATCTTTGTTTTTTGATAGATTCTAGAAGTTACAATATCTGTCATCTTTATGATTGTCTGTACGTGACCAATTTCAAAGTTGAAAGATGTAAATAGATTCTCTCTTCCCTTTTGCCTCACAAGAAAAGACTGGTGGGGTCTAGTTGATTGGGTCCTTACCTTCTGTTTATCTTTTCCGAACAACAGACCAGATGAAAGTACTATAGAAGATTTGATTGGGAGGTCACAATAAGCAGGAACTAGGAAGTGGAATTACGATAGGAGCCCCTCACAGAAAAAATGCTCGCAGTTCGGATGATAGGCTGGTGAGTGATGATTAGGTAATAAAGAAGAAAAAAACAAATGTCTTTTTCTTTTTGTAGAAATAAATAAATGACGTTTGAAAAGGCTTGTATATGTATGACAGGGGGGAGTAAATTCTAAGTTTTACCATGTATTTCCTGAAAATTAAACTGGAAATTTTTTGAATGTTCAATTTTTTATGTAAATCTGGATATAGTACTTACTTAAACGTTGAATTATTATTAAAATGCTAATACAATTTTTTTAGCTCTGTTAGAATCACATTGATTTTTTATTTCTAAGATTTGGATAATTTTTTAAAATTAAGCAAATTACGTCAATCTATCAAAAATTTTGTTAAAAATGGTGAAAAATAAATTAAGAATGTTTGAATATCAAAATACATAAAGGCACCAATAAAAAAAATTGAGTAGCTGTTTAACCTTATAAAATATATAGACTATAGAGCGAGATAAGGAAGAAAACTTGAGTTGGTTGATGATAAATAAGATTGGAGAAATACATACATAGGAGTAGATTGTCAAAATATTCCTGCTTTCCCCAATAAAAATATTTCAACTGTTTTTATTATAAATTCTAAAAAAACTATTATAATGGGTTATGAAGAGAAATAAATAATCAAGAAAAATTTATGAGATATAAAATCCATAAAAAATGATAATTAAAATATTTTCATTAGAGAGAGTATGAAAGATGTAACACTTCAAGAATGTATAAGTATTTCTGATAGTATTGTTTGCTATTGTTGCAGCATAAGTAGTATTTGTAGTAGAATATTATATAATATTGAAAAATCTTTGTAATTTTAATAAAAACTCGGCTTTTGGTACTCTAAGTTGAGTTTTTTTAATAATAAATCTGAGCTGAGTCTTAAAAGTCGCTAGAAATTCTATGTAATTATAAAAAAAATTTAAGAAATTATTGCATCGGTCTTAAAATTGAAAAGATTTAAAAAAACAATTTACTCTTATTTTTATATTATTAAAGTGGAGAAACTGAAATCCCTGTATTAATATTTTTCCTTAACGTTAAGTCATTGTCTTTATTTTTTATAGAAACAAAATATTGAATTCAAACTAAATTATTACTTCCACCTGTCGTTTATATAAGATTTATTTTAAATCTTTCATGAAGAAATTAAATTGCAAAGTGAATCTTATATTAAAAATTTGAGGGAGTATTATCATTTTTTTTTTACTCACACCCATTATACTTACAAAGGGTTTCCTTTGAGAATCTTCGGTAAAATAGAAAAGATATAAAATCCATTGATAAATGCTTACATACTGTTGAAGTGTTATATCATCCATATTATTTTTAATAAAAATGTTTCAATTATCTTTTCTTATGATCCCACAAATATTTATTATAATAGGTTATTGAGAGAGATAATAATGAAAATAAATTTATGAAATATAGGATCCACTAATTGGAATATTTTAATTGAAGAGAGTATGAATAATGTGGCACTCTGAGAACGAATCCATAGTGTCACATGCAGAAACTTAAAGGCACTACGGTCAATTCAAACTTAATTAACACTATAATCATGAAGATTATTACCGCATCTCCATCATGTTAGGGCAGGGTTTTGAAATTTGAGAATGAAGTAATTTCAAGGCAATTACATGATCTTTAATTCCCCCCTTTTTATTTCTCTCTTTCAAATCAAAACTGCATGTTCCTATTTTGCCAAAAACAAACAGACAGACAAACTGCATGTTCCTCAGCTGATCTGATAAATATGCCAAAAAACTTCTAAAAAGCCAATCCTTCTATATAGAAACTTCCCTCCTAAAGAAGGGAAATAAACAAGCAGAAGAATGACAAGAGAAACAATACGGCTCTGACTGTTTCAGCTTGAAAGAACGTGCTTTCTTCTTCTTCTAATCAGTCAATCTTTGCTAAGCAGATTATAGAAAACCTGTGGCTTTCTATGCTCTGACTCACAGATGGCCTGCAAACACAACAGTACCATTGTGTTAGCACTTTAAAAGGATGAAAAATACTACTTTACGACCCCATAAATAAGCTTATTTTCACTTTCATTCTTCATATGTCTTTTCACTTTAGTTCCTCTAATTAAAATGCTTTCAATAAGGATGACTTCATGTGCAATGTTAGGTGCAAGTTATCAGTGTTAAGTAATGCTATGAATATGATTAGTAGTTTATTAGGCTTGACATTAATTTTTTAAAAGCATGTTAATAATTATAATTTGTAATTACTAAAAAGTCTTAAAACAAGTAAGCAACCATGGACTTATATTCATTTCTTACATAGAAATTTATCATTGTGCCTTGCTCAGCTATTATAGAATTTTCTGGTGATTACATTCATTTTTTTTAATCTTACAGTTATTTTCCCCCTTTTTTCGTTTTCTAGGAGTTAATACTTGACAAAAATATAAACATGCATTGTCTTGAGTTTGAGATCACTGGCACAGGAGCATTTATGGTTAATGCAAAACTAAAAGTATTGGGGGATTTTATTTCACCTGCATTGCAAATGCCAAGTGAATAATTGTTGCTTCAGACCAAGGCCTTCCAATAAACTGAAGACCAATTGGCAAACCCAATTTATCATAACCAACCTGTGAAGGACAATTTAGATTTCCTGGTAAAGAAACCAACTCTTGCAGGAAAATAAAATTGAAAAAGTGAAGGAGAATATTGTGATTTCTTACTGAAACAGTCACTGCAGGAAGTCCCAGAAAATTTCCAGCTATGGAATATCTAATCAGTGCAGCTAAAATGGCGGGAAGCAGACCAGCGAATTGTGTTAGGCATTTGTCAATTAATGTTATCAAGTTTCAAACTTTCATGTGTTGGTGTGTGTCTATATATATATATACCTCCATTGACGTAGTCAAGCTCACCAGTCTTGAGGGCATCATCTTGAATGGAGTATGCAGTCACACTATTTCAACACATAGCATAAGAACAACCTTTGTACTAATCAAATGAAAGACGTCATGTTCAAGTTTGAGAAATTAGTACGAAAATAGAGAGAAAGTGGGACAAACCCAGTGGTTGGTGAGACTATAACATCTGCTTCAGCAAATATCTTCTTGTGAAACTGTAACTGGCGATTCCTATACACACATTGGAACAAATATGTCATTAAACTTACTCTAAAACTTGGGACTCATTTCTAACATGCTCATATGTTTCTTATAATGTTGACTTTATTTTCAAACTTGATCAGACTACAGAACATACCTAATTTTCTGAGCTTTTACATACTCCTTGCTGCTAAAAGCACCATAGATGTTGAGAGCAACTCTTGCATCCCATCCTTGTTCTGAGACATACTTTCCTCGTAACAAATCGAGCGACGTGCTACACTCGGATCCGATTGTTAAATAATGTGCCAGCCTCATCACTTCTATTTCTGGTATGGTCACTTCTACAGTCTTACATGTTTCAAACAAAATTATGTTGGCAGGTTGGTTATCTTTTTTAATAATGTTATGCAAGTAGTCTTGATGATCAAGTCAGTCTCACCTTGACATGTTTGTATATTTATTTATATTTTGATTAGGAATATATATTAAAAATGTGTGTGTTTGTGTGTCTGTTTTGTATTATTATCAATGGTCAGTACCTTCCAACCATAATGTTGCTGAAGTTTGTTCAAAGCTTGAGAGCAGCATAATCTTACTTCATCACTGCAATCATCAAACCACTAATTGACCCAATTAGTGGTTAGCCAACAAATGATGTATCAGAACACAGAACCAAAAACAACCTACTTCTTAATATATATATATATATATATATATAATTATTAATTTAATGAAATCCACGGCATGGAGCAGGCTGCCAACCTTCCCATATTTTGCCAACTTGATGTTAGATATGGACTTCGTCAAGCCCAGCATCGGAAGATGTACCTAACATAAGGGTACAAGTTAAGATAAAACCTAATATATTTTTGGGAAGATCACGTAGGTTCCAAAAAAGGAATATAAATACCAAAAAATCTTATAACAAGTGAACAATATACAATAATAAATTTTAAGGTAGGGAATGAGAACATGTCTATGCTGTTCACTTGTTGTTAAGATTTTGTAGTGATTGCATTTCTTATTTAGGTTCTCACAATAATTTCTGATATATACTTCTAGGTTTTGGGTTTGAACTTTCTCAAACCCAAGCCCAAATTATTGTTACACAAGGCCCAATACTTTAACCTCTTTTTTTGAGCAAAGCCCAATAGTTTAACCTTAAAACAAGTTCTTACTGGGATATTGGTAGGCTGATGGGAGGGCATTTCACCACTGATAGCAGCATAACTGTTAGAAGCAAGAACAGTGAAAAGTTGTGAAAAGTAATTTGGGAATTTTCTTGAAGAAAGAATTTAAAATAGAAAAAAGAGTAACGCTAAGTTACTAACACTATCATTGCATCCTCAACAGTGCCTGCAAGTATTCCAACCATTCCCACTGTCCAGTTCAGAGGAAGAACTCTGGATGAAGCATCATCAGAACACTCTTTTTAAATCTTTATAATCTTTCTGGTCAATAGTTATGGTACAAACAAACAACGTTGGAACACTCACCCAGAATGAGGCACGCGACCAAAAGTTGGTTTTAGACCAACCACCCCACAAAGTGCTGCAGGCATTCGCACTGATCCTGTCCAAGTTTTATGAGCAAATTAGTGATTCAATATCTTCTATCTCAAATCTCGTGCTTGTTTAAATTACCTTTTTTTTTTTAAGTGATTTTGTGCTGTACAAAATAAATATGTGAGTTGAATTTCGTTTAGTAAAGCACAAAAGAGCTTAAAATAATCTCTTTCAGACATAATTCCCTCATGTACAATAAGAATAAAACGGTTAGATGGACCAAACCTACCAGACATATGCATATAAGTAGTTAGATACATACGTATGTTTGTTGACTTGGATTATCTTTTATTAGTTTTTAGATTGAGTCCATCCAAGAATATTATATAAGTTAGCATACTAGAATGCGACGAAGAAAGATATACCTAGAAGATTAATATAATTATGCTGATTTTGCTGCTCCTCATATCTAAACAGAAGGACAGAAACCATTTTTTTAGGTCATATCGTTAAGATGGTGCCATTGTCAATTGAACCTGTAGGGCTGTAGGGGAACTTTGATTTTTGAAAAAATTTACAACACTTTTATCCTTGAAACTGAAGGGGAAAAAAATCTTACTCTTAAGATACCTATAAAAAAGGATCAAAACAGAGTTTCTGATAAAATATCAGTACCTCCCCCATCAACACCAAGGGCAACAGGGCAGAGTCCTGAAGAAACAACTGCAGCAGATCCACTAGAAGAACCTCCTGCAATTTTGGTGGGGTCATATGGATTCCTAGTAGCCCTACAAGATTGTTAAACAGACTTGTTCTTGTCATAATTAACCTCAGAAGAAGTCAAAAAGGGAAGGAAAATTTGGTCATGAATCATGATTAAGACATCCTAAGAAATAATAATGTATTCTGTTACCCGTAATGTGGGTTAATCCCACTAGTTCCAGCTCCAAGTTCATGCATATTGGTTTTTCCAACAATTATGGCTCCACATAATCTTAGACGCTTAACACAGCAAGCATCATCTTTACAAGGCCTTTCTTTGTGCAACCACTTTGTTCCTCCTAAAAGACAATTTTTTTTTTGTTTCTTGTCTTTTAGCTTCTCAGTGAATAATTATTAAAAAAAAAAGTTTGAGACTTCGAATACAGGTGAAAGCTACCTGTGGTTGGATACGGCAAGCAATCTATTTCATCCTTAATAGCAACAGGAACTCCATCTAGCACAGAAATAGGTTCTCCTGCAAAAGAAAAATCATGGTCTTCTGTAATTCAAGTATCATTTCAGCTACTTAAGTTTTCAATTTCATTTATTGGCCTCCAAGACTAGAAAGTACAAGTACAAGATTCGTTCACTGATTTCATATCAAGTCAGAATAGTTCCAAATGCCAAAGAAAAATATGAAGATTTATGACTTGTAAGATTCTGGGATTGTCAGATGCCATCATAAACCTTAATATAATCTAATGTTATACAT
>QFDD01115957.1:0-12660 GCA_006871305.1 Vachellia collinsii
CATTATTTCCTTGGCATTGAAATTAAGAGGGACAAATCTGGTTTGTTTCTTAGCCAAAAGAAATACATTATGGATATACTTGAGAGATTTCAAATGAGTAGGGCAGCTTCAGTTCGAACGCCTATGGTTCTTGGAAAATCTTTATCTGTTCACAATGGTGTTCCCCTTGATGATCCATCCTCTTACAGAAGTGTAATTGGTGCTCTACAATATCTTTGTAATACTCGACCTGACATAAGCTTTAGTGTGGGAAAGTTGAGTCAATACATGTCCAATCCTACCACCGAGCACTGAACAGCTGTAAAACGAGTGCTACGGTACTTAAAGGGGACTATGGATCTTGGAATACATATCAAGCCTTCAAGATATCTTGATTTAGTGGCATATTCTGATGCTGATTGGGCATCCTGTCCAGATGATAGAAAGTCAGTGGGAGGCTTTTGTGTTTTCTTTGGAAACTCTCTTGTGGCTTGGTCTTCCAAGAAACAAAGAGTTGTTGCTCGCTCAAGTACAGAATCTGAATATCGCTCCTTGTCCAACACTGCTGCAGAATTGTCATGGATTAGCTCCTTACTTTCAGAACTCAAACTTAGAGTGAGGAAAGTTCCAATTATTTGGTGTGACAATACTAATGCCGCTGCCATTGCCTCCAATCCGGTTAATCATGCTAGAACTAAGCATATTGAGATTGATGCACACTTTGTACGAGATCAAATTATTCAAAACAAGCTGTCAGTACGCTATATACCTACAGAGGTTCAACTTGCAGATTGCCTTACAAAACCCCTTTCTTATTCCAAATTTTGTACTCTAAGAGATAAGATTGGAGTCACAGTAGTTCCCTCTCTTATCACAAGGAAAGGGGTTGAAGTAAAAGGAGGGAGTTAATATATTGTGTCTTAATAATATAGTTTAGAATAGAGAATATTTAGCATATGTGATTGTTTCTTAGTTGTGTACAGCTGTATAAATGTCTTACTTTAATTGTATCCGTACCATTGCCATAGTAAATAAATACCAGCAGCTCAGGGACAATGAATTATTCCTTTTGAGCATTTCCAATTGCAATATTCTCTTATGAAATAAGCCAATCATAGACATGGCCCATCATACGCCATGGGACCAGGTTTTTCAAACCCAAGCTTTTTCTCTGGGCAAACCCCAGGCTCGAGGCTCCTTTAACCATGGTTTATTCTCTCTCTGTGTGTATTCATCCCTTCAAGATTCCTGAAACGGTTAACATATTGGCGGTTTCCTTCGTTCATGCGTGTTTTTATTAGTTGAGGAACACAAAATTTATAGGGTTCTTTCTGCAATTGGCACTTTTTTTTAGATCTTAATTTCCCAAATTCGTGCGGAGCAGTTGTATGCAAGCAATGTCACATATGTTGCAGGACTAACAGAACAAGAAGGTGGATAATAAAGACGAGCTTTTGAACCTCTCAAAGAAGGAATCAAAGCATTTGGATGATATAACTAAGAAAGTAAGATTCAGCTTAAGAAATTGAGCTTAATGTTGTTGATGTTTCATATGAAATATGACACTGGTTCAAGCAAAAGTGATTTTGTCTATATGTGTTTAAGTTCTCAACTACAATTTGACTGTTTGGCCTTTGTGGATGTGGTTTTGCTATTATTGGTCAACATTCTGATATTGTTTGAGGTGACTTAGCTGTTTGTAAAATGATTGTAAGCTGACCTCAGTTTTTGCTTAAATGAATATTTCTTTGTTGTTGACCCAAGGAAGGAAGGAAGGAAGGAAGAATTCAGCATTTTGAGAAATCTTTTATTTTCCAATGGCTTTGAAGGTCAACTTCTATAGGTTCTCTTTACATTGATCTCTTAGGATTGCTTTACTAGTCATTTGATGGAGTGTTGGTTGGAGAGAGTTTTCTGTTGTGCATAAATTACAGGGGAGAGATGCTTTGTTCTTCTTCTTCTTCTTCGAATTAGTGAATTTGGAACAAATTTCTAGATTTCCTGGAATGGCCTTAGCAGCAATAATTAAGGAATTCCTGACAACAATCCCATTATTTTGGGAACATCATTGTATCATTATGAGCAACAAAATAGGGTAGGTGATGTCACTTACAAGGCTTTTTTGTCGGCCCATAAAGATTATAACAGATTTTTTTTATTTGATAAGGTTGGTCATTGTGACAGTAAGAGGAACAAAGAGCTGCCATGCAATTGGGCCAATCAATTGCAAATGGCAGTGAGGCTTTAGAGCTTCAGAGATTGTCGATTCGCCAACAACGTAAAATTGAAAACATGAATGTATGGTATGTCTGTTCTCTCCCTTGACCAATAATCATATGATATGCCTTAGACTCTTAGGTGCCATTAATTGAGGACTATGACTGACACAGGTTCTTGCCAATTAACAAATTCATGTGCTCTTATTATGGATTGGCTGTTTCTGTATTATTCATGTGATTTGAGGAAGCTCTAGCATTTGCATCTGACAAGGAATTTGAGGAGTTCATATCGCAACAATTCTAGCGGTTGAGTGCTGGCATTCTGTTTGTTCTGCTCCTTGATCTTCTCAGATGAAGGATCTGAATAGCTCAAATTGGCCATAATGATAAAAACAGAAGAAGAAGCTCTCAATAGTTCAGAAAGAAAGCCAGATCTGCTTCAGCAGCTGTCCCAAGTAAGAAAAAGGCTGATGTTTCAAGATTGGCTCCTAAGGTTATGCAATCTGATGAACAATCTATTGTGAGGGAAATTCAATCAGAAGTATTGAAGCCAATGCTTTAGTTAAAAGATGTCAGTTCAGAGACGTTCCGTGTCATAACTAATGGAATGCTTATGTAGATGCTGGCAATCTCATTTTATCCAGGACTTGAACAAGCAGCCGCTCTTTGGAATTATCTTGAAAACTGTTTGCAATAACGATGTTCTAAAATATAGCTTGCCACTCACACATTGATTTTGCCAAATGGGACAAAACTCTGCCAGCCTTTGAGCATTAGAGAATCAAGGTTGGATTTTAGCTATGAAACTGGTGCCTCGCAAACCATAAGGTACTTCAAGTGTGAAGTGAACACAATCTAATGCAAGAGGAAATAAAGAAAATTGAGAAAAAGCTGGCTGGAATCACTGAAAGGAGCCTGTAATGAATGGCTTTGATGCTTATCTCTAGGGTATGAAGTACAAATTAGAATGCTCTACTTGTTAAAGCCTTAGTTCTGTGATGTCAATACAACTTATGTGTACATATTTTGGACTGTTAATTACCATTGAAAATATCCATTCTCCCTGAAATTCTTGATATGAGATGATGGGCTGCTAGTGATCAAACGCTCAGAAATGCTTAGAATACTCCCACAGGACCAATGAAGCATACATGATAAACTATCAATTCTTGCTTTCATGTTGAAAGTGGAGAGGTAAGTTGTGACCCAATTGAATTTAGTTCACAGATTTTAGAGAATGATTTGAAGTTTGGGCAACTATTCAAAAGCACAGTTTGAACTTTGAAGAGATAGGCGTAATAATGATAAAGTATTTTGCGTAATATGAGGATTCCAATTAATTAAACTATAGTTTGAAGAATTGACAGCTCCACAAAAGGACAAAAAATGAGACTGAAAATTAATACTACTATAAGATTTAGCCTTCTTAATAAGGATTTTATGACTGCCCAATAGATCTGATGCCCGATTTTAGGCAATATTATTCATCCATATTCAAATGTCTTAGATCAGAATTACCTTTTACCCAATTCTGTTTCTCTTAATAGAGGCTCCATTTTTTCCATTGTTAGGGGGGGATTATGAACACCCAAAATGCTACACTGAGGTAATATCCAAAATAAAGGGGGAAATGAAAAGCTAAAGTGAAGCTCATCAATTGCAAATAATTTGTACAAGAAACAGCCAAATCCTAACTGGGAGGAAATAAATAGAGATCAGAGAAGGAGGATAAATCAAATTTGAAAAGCAAAATGATCAGTCCTAACCCAAACCCACCACTAAATTAAAATAATCCCAACCTGCTAAAACAGACAAAGGAAGAAAAACAGATCCCATACTGTCACTCCTTAAAAAAACAAAGGAAACTTTAAAAATATGGTTCAACCATCTACAAATTTAGCATCGTCACCAATCACTCTCTATATCCCAATCTCCACGTCTCTGCAGCCTGACCCTCCTTCCTGAAACAATAAGATATATAAATACATAGAAATCTCATATGTAAGATTTAGAAAGAAATAGAATTAAAAGAGACTTGTATGATAGTATCTAACCTGTGAAGTCACAGTAACACGAGCTCCCTCATTGACTAATCTAGACCTTCTTGCTCCTTCAACTTCTTTGTCAGTAGATCCTTCAGTCTTATCAGCTTTCTTCGATCCAATGTGGCTTTTTCTGAGACCCAGAAATCCCTTCCAGCTGGTGGACGAACCCTTTGGAGGCCTTGGAGAGAAATGTTGATATCCATCATCATCCACGAGAAGCTCTTCCCTCAGAGTGGTGGTGCTCCTCTGCATCTGAGTGTCCTTAAACGGCAAGATCCTACCTTTGGAGAAAAGCTCGTCAGCACTCATCATGGAATAATTTGAGACAGAGAATTCAAAGTCAGAGGAAACAGGGGCATCTCTGGGGCTCCTTTCTTGGTGAATAATGGATGCTTGTTGGGAATCCACAAAATCATTTGAGAAAGAGATCCGGGGGCTGATTGGAGGACAATGAAGATGATGACGACCCTTGTGCTCTGAGTTGTACATTTCTAAGCATGCCATGGGGTTTCAGAAAAACATGGGGATTAAAAGAAGGAAACAATATGAATATGAAAGAAGAGGAGGAGGAAGAAAGAAACAGGGAGGCTAATAAATTCTACTACTAGGACCCCTTTTTCCTCTGTTACTATACAACCCACCCTCAGTAGATGTTTGTATTTATATGGCAAAAGGGATCTTCATGCCCCCTTTTTTTAAAAAATTAATATTAAAATTATGCATGGCATACCATGATATGACTTTTTGTCATGACATGTTAATTTGGCATTCAGGGATTGTCAAGACCTTCAGGGTTCAGGATATACTACACTACTGTCTCTGAGTTACTCTGTTAGAAAGTGAAGCCATGAAACTGCCAAGAAACTCTTTCAAAAAAAAATATATATTATTGATTAAAAAAAAGAGAGAAGCTCTCCTTTTTAGGCCAATCCCTTGTGTTTCATGTTTATTAAATGGTGAAAAAAGTTTTGGGAAGATTCTAAGAACTTGCACTTTTAACTATGTCATCTCAACATCCAATGCATACTAACAAAACATGCATCATCCTCCTTAGTTTTTTTTTTTTTTTATAATTTCCCTCTTCTTTGTTGTTTTCTGTGAAACGTGGATAATCACAACAGTAAGGTGGTGGACCAAAGAATTTTACACAGTCTAAAAAGATCAAATGGTCAAAATGGTGAGCCCAGCTAGGAGCAGGCCTTTCAAGATAGTAATAAGTAGATGCTATCTGTTGCCATTTGTGGTGCAGAATGCAACAGCAGTGACATATTAATAAGGGATCAGAAGCACATTAGTACTTACCTAAAGTTTTGAAGAAAAAAAAATACTTATTTTTTCCTTTCATATTCAGTTTTTAAAATATAGCATATAGAGTTATTTCGATCAAAAAATAATAATTACTGAATAGGGCTTTGTGTAAGAGTGTTAAATGCATTAGAGGCAGAGTGACATGGTGAGAAACAGTGGCAGAGTAACAGAGAAGGGTCTGGCATGCATGGCACAGCACAGCACTGGTAATTGACCAAAAAGCCTTTTGATTTTGACTCTCTAAAAGTGAAATGAGCTGGCGATACTGACGGATCAATCTGACCACGTGAAGCCAAAACTCAACAAATTAAGACCCATATCATCAAAACAAGTTAATATATATAAGTCCACACACCTGTTCAACTTGGGAGAAGAAGGATGAATAAAAATTTTCTATTTGTGTGTACAGAAAATGGGGTGGCATTAGCATTAAGTGGTCATAATGAGGATTGAATCACTCTTCCCTCTGGAAGCAATCACGTGGTCTCTCTTCATTATGCAAATTTGCTTTCCATTTTATAATTCCACTTTTGTTTATCAGTAGTACTTATATTGTTGGCCATAATTATTCAAAATTGGCCTCTTTGATTCACTTGACTTTAACTCACTCAACCTATTCCTGGCTAAGCTGGCTGTCACCTTGGAGGATAATATATGGAGAGTGAGTGAAGCCAGAAATGTTTTGTCGTTTTGTTTCACATAAAAAAAGTTAATTATTATTTGTCATTTATTATGTTATGACAAGAGAGTAATTGCATACTTACATTTAATATCTAATTCAACCTATTCCTGTCTGGCTGTGGCTGGCACCTCAGAGGATATAAGCAGGGGAGAGAGACAAATGTTTTGTTACTTTTGTTATGAAAACAGTAAAGAAAAAATTCATACATTTAGTATTATACTTAATCATTATTTAGAACAAAAGGGAAATTATAATATTGTTTTGGAGTGGTTAGAGAAGTGGAGGTAGTATGCGTAAAAATCAATCATATGGTATAAGAAAATTTGATTGTGTACAGAGTTATTTTTTAATCAACAGAGTTCACATCTTATAATTGTACCCTTTTTTGTTTGTTGTTTTCATTGTACATAATATACAGTCAATTTTTATGAACTGATACAGAATTAGTCGAGGCCTGAGGGTAAGGTGCAGGAAAGGACGAGAGAGTGAAAAGAGTAGTTGAGGGCAATGGACTTAGACATGGTTGTCACTCACGTGGTGAGCCTAATGGGGTGCTGACACGTGGCTGATTCCTACAAAAGAAAGCAATGTCGAACATGGACTAGTCAAACACTATATCAAAGGCTGCTTACTGATTTTGGTCTCCCATCTTGTTAGCAACAACCTGTTTCTTATTGGCTCTCTTCCTCTCTAAATCCCCCCCTTCTTATTTCTTATTCATTTATCTGTCTCTTAATGAGCTCGTTCTTCAATGTCAGATCACAACAAAACAAACAAGAGTAAGGAAGAAAGAAGTCTCTAGCCAGCTACCAAACCAAGTAATTCTTCTGCAGTGAGCAGATTAATTAAGATAATAAAAACTGTTCCTGATCTATATAGCTGTAATGTACTGTCATAAAATGAGTACGAAGTGTAATAACCCCTTCTGAGAAGGTTACTTGTGGATATGATTCAAATGAACACATAGTTTCTAATCTATTGATGGATGAGATTAATGTCATATATGAAGCAAAATCAAAGTTAGTTTACTTGATATTCTAATTTATTGGCACAACTTTCAGTGGTCTAGTTTCTGCTTTCTGCTATAATTTGCTTTCTTAGAGTTTCTTCTTCCTTTGATGATTGAGAGCCCGACAACCTTAAGATATCAAATAACCCTATGAAACGTTTTAGTATTATGATTGGTTTGATGATGAGTTTATGTTAACTAAGTGAATTGATCCGTAGCTACAGATTCACAGGGTGTAGTATTAAGGTAAGGAGATTTTTGCTTGGCTTTATTGGGATGTCAGATACAGCATATACCTCATTGTACCGGCCGCTCAGGCTTACAGGGGAACCATTGATGAAGAGAATTTAGTGGATCAAACCAGGCCCAGAATCCAATATTCAGTTGTTCTTGTTCATGACTTAAACAGCTACCTAATTAATTAGCTTACAAATGTCCCTCTAATAAAGCTTGTTAACATCCAGTTGTTAGATCGCAGTTCGTTTCTTTCACTGCGCCCAACTAGGACCTTGATACACAAATATACAATAATTTAAAAAAATTATGATTTTCAGTCTTGTAATATCATGCTAAAGTTAAAATCAAGATCTTGCTTGTGCTATGAGAAAGTAATTACTTTCACTAGATAATTAAACAAGCTAAATGAAAAATTATTATAATAATAAGAACGTACCAATTTACCAATCTTTAAAGGAGTCCGTATAATGACAATTTCAAAAATTAATATATTCATATATGAAGAGATATTTGGCCTTTGGGATATCGAAAAGTAGAGGAAAAGGGCCATAGCCATGAAGGCAAGAGTGCATGAATTAGTAAATATTATCCATTTGCTTAATTAATTAGTGTGTTGAAGAAATGTAAAATAGAAGAAGATAGAGAGGAAATTAATGGGAGAGAATATGAGAGCGTTGTACACGGATATCAAAATCCGTATACACGGAGGAGGAGGATGAGAGTGCAGTTGCATGGATAGAATAAAGCGCCTCAAGAAGCGATGGCCTCACGCGAGAGAGAGAGAGAGAGAGAGAGAGAGAGAGAGAGATGAATAAGAATGAATGTGAATATGTTGGGGTTGGGGTTGGGGTTGGGGCTCAGATACGTTTCTCAAGAAGAATACAGAACATACACCCTCTCGTTCTCTCTGATCCTGCTACAAGTATTGTGCTGCAAGTGTGCTCATATATAATACTATTCATTACAACATGTTATCATGTTAGCTTGTTCACAATATATTGTTGGAACTTGGGGGCCAAGTTGGGAGAATTTAGTCATTCATGGAGCCAAAATGCCTTTCCATGATTGATAGTGGAGGAAGAGTAATGTAATTGAGTCAGGGAGAGCACAAGTGCATTCAAGGGATCGAGTTGACGATGATGCAAAGCTAATCCTGACCTCGACGCTTCAAAAATAATCTTGGTGTCAACAATCTCCATCCCAAATATACAGATAGAAATTTAGGATACGAACCGAAGGGTGCGTTTGGTAGAAAGAATTGATTATAATGGAAATCAAGGAACAGAAAGATGGTGCAGCCAAACGGACATTTGGAAGGCAAACCCCCCCCCCCCATTTTACTGTCGTCAGTTTATTTTCAGGCTAATAAATGAGCCCCAAATATGTTCAATGGCGATTGATTAGGCAACAAGTGGGAAGATTTTACCTGCAAGGGTTTGAATCCCGCTTGTTAAAAGGACTTTGGGGAGGGCTCTGCTTGTTGTGCAGCCCGTCCGATTAGTCTTTAACTTCAGTTGGAGGACACATTTGGCTTCTAACTAGTGAAATTTCTTTTGGTAAGTACAATTACCCTCCTTCTAAAATGAAATTTTTAAACTTTGATTCACCACGGAAATTTGGGATGCAGAAAAAAAAATTCCAGGAAGTCGGGGAAAAAGGGATAATCGTCATATAATTATTCTTCAATTCTTTAATGATAACACGAACATATTTTCATGTAGAAATATATAATGTTTACAACTTAGCATGATACGATTAGACCTTTTTATTGGGAAAAAAAATATTTTTATTGGATATCATCCGCTGAACCCAAGTTAAATTCGTTCAAACTCATTTTGAATATATCACGATAATAGGGGAACAAACTATCTCAAATTCAATAGATAAAAAAACAGAGCAGTCACATAGAAAATCAAGTATTCAAGTCACAGCCATAATCCCCTCCCTTCACTGATACCGCATACAAGTATAAAGTATTCAACTCATTCAAACGACAGGAAAACCTAAGTAAAAGAACATTCCACATAGATGTAACTAGTAACCATAACTAGTTTTCCTCATCATCCTGATGAACTCATCTGTGCTAACCTCCCCATCACCTGCATGGTTTAAAGACATTCAAAATAATGAAAACACCAAACTGCCAGAAATCAAAACTAGTGGGAAGTCAAATTATATGCATAAAGTTTACTAGCCTCAGCGAACCCTACAATTGAAATGTCAAAAACTATTGTGTCGATTCATACAGGGAAACCATCATTCTAATGTCATAAATCCAAAAAAAGTGAAACTGGCTAAATATCATAATCAATTAACAAGCCCGTTTAAAGATATAGGTAAGAAAATACCCCAACTGCAGAGCCAAGCAATCATTAAAAGATCAGTGTTTAACTCTTTATTTTTTTCAAGGATCCTCAACTTCTATGGGTAAGAGCCAACAAATAGATACAACTATTCCATTTGAAGTGGAATACAAAGGCAGGAAGATCACTGATCCTAGGATGAAAGCATCATAACTATGAATGATACTACTATTATTTCGACATTTCCACTGAGATTTGCCCCTAGAGTGTTTCCTTCACACATTATGCACATAAAATAACGAAATCACAAATCAACTATGAGCACATATCCCTGATACAAACAAATGAACATATGGGTGCTATTTCATGCAGAACCAGAAACTACTAGTGCCATGGTTTTCCCGACTATGAGAAATACCTTGTCAGCCGTTCATAATAAATTCATTTTAATAGAGGCATTTTCCAGTAAGATCCTTTTCACGGCATAAACCATGGCTATATGACATGGTAAGAACCGTAGAGCAATCAGATATTCAGATGAGACTCAAAACGTTTCAATTAAACTAAGAAAGTGGTAACCAGTATATTATATAATTGATATAGTATTTGATCTCAATTTGCTTCATCATAGCAAACAGCCGTGCAATAGATGACAATCATCAGTTTTCCGGTAAACTTTCAAAGTTAAAAACAAGATATTTATTTATATAACTTACGATCTCGGTCAGCTTCATCAATCATTTCCTGGATATCTCTGTCATTAAAACTTTCACCTAGTTCTGCCGCAATGCGTTTAATGTCTTCTGCAGATATCCTTCCCTAAATTGATACTAAACAATGAGAATCAAGAATGTGTAAAAGAATCAAACTTCACATTTTCTTGATTGGAAAGAACTTCACATTTTTATCTTGATCAATAATCTGAAAAGCTTTCAAGAGCTCCTCCCTTGTGTCCCTTTCTCCTATTTTGGCAGTCATCATATGCTCAAATTCTTTATAATCAATTGATCCACTGCCATCCTTATCCACATCTGCTATCATTTGATTAATTTGCTGGAATGACACAACAGATCATCTTTCAACGATGCTAGCATAAATTTAATAAGTAGAATTGAATCCCTAAAGCCCATATAATATTAATCAGATAAATACCTCATCTGTCATCTCAAACCCAAGGGCCCTGCCAGGAGAAGATGTCTGTTATAGAAATAACATAGTCATTTAAGATGACAAAGCTTTAAAATGAAGACATGAAAACCATACCTCATTGCAACATTTAGCTCCTTGGCATCAATAGTGCCTAAAATACGTTAAAGTGTCAACAATGCAACCAAAAATAAAAGTTCATAGATAAACTGAGACATAAAGATACTAAAATTTCCAAAACCTGATCCATCAGTGTCAAATAATTCGAATGCTTCCTGAATCTCCTGCTTCTTCTGCTGAGTCAATCCATGGCGTCCTTTTCCTTTATGCCTTCCGAACTCCCCACTATATAGATTTGACTGATAAGGAAGTTTCACGTCAAGAAAATAGTCAATGGCTAATTGATCAAGGATAGTCATCTTCTTATTCATTTATGTGTGCATGCTTGAAGAGTCTCCAATCTCACAGGTATCTAGACAGGTGGAGATTTATGTGGCCAAAAGAAGAGAAGTAGAGATTTCAATTATTCGTATCGTATGGGATGTTAGAGATGCCACCGTCTTTCCACCCACCAATATTCTTCCTTTTTTCTTTTTCTGTAACAATCAATGGTCCAGTATAGCAATGTGCCATTTCGAGGAAGCCAAACGTACAACATGTACGTACACTAATTTTTGCCGGCAGATAAACAGTCCAACTAAGAATTGATGAACATATAGTGCATTTCAAAAAAAAAAAATGAGCGAGGTTAAGGAAGAAAAAGAACATAAGTCCCCACAGGAAACACGACATTGTTCGAGAAACATTAAATCGTAAAATTCACACACCAAAGTCACCGAGCTTCAATCTTGAAGGGGTTAGCGTAGCTAGTAGATTAATAAAAAATGGGCGAATTTCCCGGGAAAGAAGCATAAAAGAGAATCAGGTAAGAATATACAACGGCAGAGATACAGATTCACCAGAATTCCAGAGGGAAAGGGCGGGAATCGGCAGGCATGGTGCTGGCTAAAAACCCAAATAAACAGCTTCGCAGGAAAGGACAGGGATGAGAAGCTTACCATTATTAGGCACCAAATTGAGAAGTGTCAGATTCGGAGGATGGGGGCAACGATGAGAAAACTTGCTAGTCAATCAGTCGGGTAGATTGAAGAGAGAACCCGGCCTGTTTTCACTTTTCAGTTTCTCCTTCTCTTATGAAATGACGCGGTTTCATTTTCCTTTTTGATATTCACGAAGTCAATTTAATTTTGGCTAGATTATACGATTTACTAATTTAATTTAAATTTATATTAAATCTCACTTTAATTTTGTAAATTTAAAATGTGTACTTTTAGTTTTTTTAATATTAACGCTGTTTGAACAAATTTCAAAGGTTATGCGGTTAAGAAGAAAGTTCAAGGCATCAACAGTATGAACGAGAATTTAAGGGTGGTTTCTGGTGTAAAGATAAAGAGAATACGGTATAAAAGCAGCTAAGTACATGTTTATGATTAATGGTTTGGAGTAGTGTACAGTGAGTAATTATGAGTACAGAGAGGGAAATTAGAGAAAGAAGAAGAAGAGAAATCAGCTTTTCTGAAGAAGCAAAAAGGTTCCTTTTTTGTATAGATTGGCAAAATAAATAGATAAAGTATTTACTTGCTAGCTGTTGGACGGTTACGGTGTTACTCCGAGGATCTAGGCAGCGTGAGTGTTGAATCCGGGGATCGCAACTGATTGGTTCGACATCTGC
>QFDD01115967.1:0-11117 GCA_006871305.1 Vachellia collinsii
TCAAGAAGTTGTCAATGAGAGTTGTTTGAGTTGTCAATAGAGCTGCTTGAGTTGTCAATAGGACTTTTCTGATATTAATTCTCTTACATGGGACTTTATAGTAATTCCCCCGAATTGATATCTATCTGAATCCATTTTCTGAAATCTAAACTCTTTTATGTACAAGCAGATGATCTCTTTCTGGATGATGCAAGCTCGGAAAGCTCTATGAATTCCTTAAAGTGTGCTAACATGAATCACTGTGAGGCGGGCATCATGGAAGAGGAGCATGATGCAAATTACAAGTGCTCAAGATTCTGCCCTACACACGAGATGGAGGCCAATTACTGTAAGCATCAACAGATGAGCTATGAAAGCTACAGGAGATGTGGAGGCGATCACCACAGGCCGGCTAGCCTGACGAGGATGCGGTCGTACGTGGATGTGAGGAGCCAGCAGTTGCAGAGGTCATTAATGGAGGAGATACACAAGAGAAGGATGTTCAAGACGGTAGGGGCCATTGAGAACATTGGCTTTCAAGATCCCACAACCACATGGAGGTCTGGTTCTTAAAAAAGCCTCCTCATGGAATTTTAGATCATCTTCTTATAGCTTTTGGGTGTTTCTGTATATTTATCTTCGTGCCTTTTACTATCTGTTTTTTGATGTCCTGTTATAAAATAGGGGCATCTAAATCTTCCACTTGATTACAAAGAACATTATATAAGTATATAGAAATAAGCCATCATCAGCTTCATTAAATGATAGCAAAATGTATATGGATAGTCTAAATATGAGAACAAAAGGAAGGTGATTTTAAAATGCATAAAAGTTGCCTTATTCTTTAAATCAACATCTTTTGTTTGCATTGCTAAAGGGTCGAACAAAATTTGAGGGTTTTTTTTGCAAGATTATTGAAGGAATTTTATATTTTAATAGCATATAAATTAAAAAAATATTAAATGATTAATTTGGGGAGAAAAATAAAGCTAAATAAATATAGAGAATACGAGCTTCGAGTATCTAATCTCTTTCAAAGAAAACTTAATTTGGTTAACAAACGTTAACCAAGTGATTTACTCATGGAGAGGTCACATTGTTCTATTTTTAAAAAAAAATTAGACAAAATTGCCCCAAGTTTTTAACTTTTTGGATGGAATTGAACCACAAAAATTTTAGGGTGTCTAATGTCTACAAGTGAAAACATTCAGGTTGTCCTTTAACCCTAAGATCTGTGTGTGTGTGTGGATGTACAATATATACAGACCGTTCAGAATCAATATTTTGATTTAAAAATAAATTAAATTTTAAGTACTCCATGATTCTACATAAAAAATTAAGAATGACTAAAAAATGATCTCGTGGCTTACACAGTAGAATTGGAACCCGAATTCTTTTCTCTAGTTTGTTTTTGCGGTCAATCTTGTACCCTAGTGACACGATGCGAAATCATGAGGTTTACCAATTCTCTCAAGCGATCGTCGTTAAGATAAAGAAACATTCATTTTTGCTCATTTCTACACTTGATGATTCGGTCGTCATCTTCAACAAACATTGCCATTCAGCGTCATGCCACTCACACGTTGCAACAGCCAGTTACCGGCGCCACAGCCTTTCAGTGTCGACAGCTAAAGGATCACAGAACACTGCCAATGAACCCCTAAGGCACTACCTGGATAGCACAATACAGGAGCCTCCAGAACTGATGCTGCTAGACTCACACATGCTAGCAGCAATGAGAAATCTGGCGCTGCCCTCAGTGATCGATTACCAGAAGCTAAAAGGAGGGACAATGGACTCAATATTGAGAAGGTTGGCGAAGGCGTTTGGATTGTTTGGGATTTGCGGTCAAAGGATTTCAGGCTAGGATCTAAGATTCATGGCGAATGAAGCTCACCGGCTCTTCAAAGACTCCGAAGCCCACAACCACCACAACAAGCCCCATCGTCGTTGTAAGGACACAATCCCCTGCGTTCATTCTCACAAGGGCACACTGGAATTCACGGCTCCCAAATTCGTGGACGATCACAAACATCACAAATTTTGGGATATATTTGGTTATAGGAGTTAGTTGTTTTTTTTTTTGAAGTAATTATTCTTGAGAATCGGGGCTAGTGCGTGCGTGCGTGTGTGTGTATGGAATGTTGGTTATGTGAGTTGAAAGAGAGTGAGTGAGAGTAATGGAAAGCTTATGATGTTATGAGTAATAATGGGGAATGAAGTACAGGATACAGATGGGGAACGCAGTAGGGAAGCTAGAGGGAATGGTGGAGCAAGTGATAATAGCGTTGTCAAAGGAAGGGTTGAAGGGGAGAATGAGGGTGGAGGAGATGGATAGTGTGATATGGCTATGCAAGTATCAGCAATCAGATAACAGTGAGGGGGAGCAAAACGACAGGTTGTGGGATCATATGCTGTGTTTCTACCTGCCCATGGAACACTGCATCTTCTACGTCCAATCCCAAAGAGGTCCACTCTCCTTCGATGCAACTCCCCACACCATAGTTGTCACCCTCGAAAAACAACTTGAGGAATGGAGAGAGGGAAGGTTGAGAAGTGTGCATGGGGAAATGATATACATGCCAACCAGAATGGAGCAATGTGATGGTAATAGTGATGGTGATGAAGGTGAAGAAGAGGAAGAAGAAGCCTTCTTCTCCATAGAGCTCAAGTGTTCTTCTTCCAATCTCAAATACTTATCTCATCCACACAAGTCTGGCCCCATCTTCACCTTGTTCCATCAACTTCTCTTTCTCCTTTACCTCTCTTTCTTGTATCAATTCTTACCCTTCATTCTTTGAATTACTCTTCCTTCCTTGTTTAAATTTACATATATACATACATAAATACATACACACATATATTTGTGTCTTCAGGTATGGGCTCCTGCATGCATTTACTCGTTTGAATTAAGATACTTCCAACACCGTGAAGTATTTTGTAGTACATCTAACATCTTGAACTTTTTTCCATGTGCATATAACATCATAAAGTGTTTTTTATGCCTTGGTGCATGTTGTATCCAAAAATCTTTTATGTTGATGGACAAACCTATGAAAACATACTTCGGGGTGTTAAAGGTACCACAAAATACTTTAAGATGTTGGATGCATTTGAAAAAAATATTTCAAGGTGATTGGTGCACCTTAACCCTTCATTATTTGGCTATCCTTTTGATTGCACCCATCTTTGTTGCTCCTTCTCTTCATTTTTCCTCAATCTAATTTGATTGACTTATAAACTGATATATACTTTAATGATATATGTAAATAAATAGTTTAAAGTAATATATTTACCTTCTTTAATCTTTTCATAAAAATTAATTGACTATTATATTAAAAATTAGAGGTAATATGCTATAAAATGTACAGGAGAAACAATAAAGTACATTAATTTACGCAAACCTACTATAGGTCATATTTGCATTAGCATTATAAAAGCACACTTGTAAGTTGAGATAAAACCTATCTCACATACTTACTTCGTAAACCATAAATTACATTAAAAAAAATAGTTTCTACTGCTAATCCAAACATATACGGTGAAATCTGAGGGATTAAGCCTGGTATTAGCTTAAATAAATAATTTAAATGGCTTAATTAATATTGGGCTTATGGCCTGGATATGAGGACATATGTAGGGACTCTCTCATGAACACTCTAGGTGGAATCAAGAGAAACATAATCGTTGAGTGGAGGCCCATTGTTGACCAGCATCATTGGACTTGATTTTTTGATACATTGGACTTGATTTTTACAATAGAGTATTTTGTTGTCTCCCTTCTTTTTTATTATAAACAATTCCCACTCAGTTTCTTGAATGGATGGAATTTATGATGATTTTATATAAAATATAGGTTCTACATATATACACAAAATAAGCCTTGCAGACATTTATATAATTTCATTTAAACTATATTATGACACACTATTAAAATAATGAAAACCAACTTTACCAGCTTTGCAGTAAAAAAAAAAAAATCACTAATCCATATTTATACATGTATAATATCAAATCTTGAACTCCATACCCTTTTGGTCAACAAATTTTTTGTCGTATTTTAATAAATATTAATTAATAACACACGTTTTTTGGGTAAATTGTCCAACTAAGTGAATATTCCAATCAAACCTTTAGTAGATATATAGCTGTAACCAACCAATTAATGCAGTGAAGCAGGAGTTAATCAAGAAAAAAGTTGGGAGGAAAGGTGATTTTACTTTAATATGTCAGCATCATAAAAAAAATTTACCCTCTCCCACTTTCTTAACATCACTTTAAAAAATTATGTGTTTACTTGTCATTTTAAAATTTTAATATTTAATTTTCGGTTTATAAAAAACTTTTTGGTAATACTAATAACTATTTTTAAATTATACTTTTGTCTTCACTAGCTTTAATTACGAAGTAAGAGATATAACAATTATTGAAAGAATATATAAAACATATTAATGAAAATCTTAAAATATTTTTAAACAATTCATTATAATAATGATATTCTTTCATTTATATTGTACAACATTAATCAATAAATAAAATGAAACAACGGACTGAATATTAAACAAGTATGGCTTGGTGCTCGCAAATATAAATTCTGTTACAACAATTTTTTTTAAAAAAAATATGTAAACCTTTAATAGTTAGGTAGTTTTTATGAAAAAAACATGTTGGGGCTGTGTTATCAAATCCGAATGCTATCAAACCAATTTGTCTACTATGTCCAAAAAAACCAATTTGTTCAGAAAATAAATCTTTAGAATCAATGTAAGTCAGGCCCGTTGCAAATTTGGACCAATATAATTCAGCATGGTCAAAAGGTGCTTTCTCAAAAGATTAGGAATTTATTAGATTAATTATACACTTCTAAATTCTTTTTTTAATACAAATATACTTCTAAATTTCTAATTTAATTGTCTGGAAATTAAAGATTAAGGTTACACGATGATAAACAAAGAATAGCCAAAGTAAATTGGTTTAAGGTCCATTTTCCCTTTTTTTTTCTCAATTCTATTTTTATGTGTTTTTGGCATTAAACTTCAATAAAAAATGCTAAAAAATTTACCCATAGCCCAATATACTCATAATTATGCCTTGAAGGTGACGAAGCAATGTAATTGTGAATTGTTATTCTGTTAGAATGTCATTGTTGGAGGCCCCACGAGTGTCAAATAATGATATTAACAGTTGAAATTTTATGAGGCCTTAACTAATTTGAAGCAATTTTATATCCTCACGAAAAAGAAAGGAATCCCATCATAATCTTACTGTTGGATTATTATTTTGATGAGAGGCTGAGAGCCCTGCTTAATTAATATTATTGTTTAATTAATTAACTCAAAACACATCACATCGATCCATCCCTCTCAGATAATGAAGGGTCGTGAAATAACAAATCTAGTATTATTATCATCAATTAATTCCATTATTGCTTGTACCCTCTCAATTATCTCCAACTAAATTAAGCCAACTTATATTATTGTCAAACTCATGAGTTAACCCGCCAAAGTTTACAACTTTTGCTTTTCTAATTTATAAAATTGTGTCTATTTACTCTTAAACTAATACTAATTGAAAACTTGATTGAATTCGTAAGTTGACTTGTCAAGCTTATAATTTTTGCGTTAGCGTTAGACTTTAGAAATAACTCTCTTTAACTTCATTTGCTCAAAGGATACCAAATTGGAAGAAAAAAAAAATAGTTTTCCAGTTTACGTTTGGGAATTACCCATCGTTTGCCGTATTGCCATTATCTTTGGTTATCACTTTTCACTAATTAACGTACAGTTATATTTAATTCAAGAAGTCAAAATTTACAAGGGCTAAATTTTTATAAATGTCACTTGCTATTTTCAGTTATCTGCATTTAACCTAATTTTTTATTTTTACCTCCATTAGTTACATCTCTTTTCCATTCGCTTAGTATCTCCGTAAATGAAAGTATTTTTAGAAAATGAAATAATTTTTTTTTACAAATTTATTAACTTTAACTAATTTCAACAAACTTTTTTAGCTGCATAATTCTGTCATTTGCATCATATATATTGGGCGAGCCCTTGAATTTATTGAAAGGTGTAAGCAAGAGTATTCACTCATTACAATAAAGATTGATCCAGTTGATAAAAAACTAACTTATGATATAGAATATTGTGATTTTAAATTCCTTTATTAATATAAGAACCTTGTTGTGGGTAGTGTATAAATATATCTACGAATGCTCTCTAAGTTTCGAGTCATACTTTAACCTTAATAAATCTCTATAACTCAACTCACATGATATTATTTTGTTTAAAAAAAGAGTGCTCACCTGTTTCACATCCATAACTCTTCCTCTATTATTCATCTTAAATTTTTCAGGCACAAACAACTGCAAAAATTAGTTCAGTCTAGAGGTACGAGAATCTGCATTCAATATTGGACTAAAGCAGAGCCTAATACACAAACACACACAGAGAGGCACAGAGATACACATGGTTGAGTGAGTTTCAGTGCTCTCAGAATTCACGAGAGAGACAGCAGAATGAAGAAGAGACGGTGAAAAAAATAATTGAGGAGTGTGTGGTAGTCTAGCTAGTGTTGGTTATTGGATTCAGCAAGAAATGGCAATATGTGTACACAAAACAAAGAGCAAAGAGTTTGAAAGGGATTAAAGAGAGAACATGTAGGCGTCCAAAATAAGGACTCGTCATGCCAAAATAACACATGAAACCCTTCGCTCTTTGTCTTATCTTGTGGCTTCTAATGGCCCATACTGAACTTCCTTTGCCAACAAAGGGACATCAGCCGTACGTGTCACACCCACCTTACTCTCTCTGACCTGTATGCCACTCCATGTATCTTATTTATAAAGAGGGGAGAGAGAAGATCTTTATTCTAATTATTCACATCATTAAATTTTTTATATACAATATTATTCTTCAACAACTTTTATAAAAATTGGGGAAAAGATTGTCTGATTTAAAAATTTAATGATGAAAATAACCTGATAAATTTTTATATATGTTATAGAATAAGATGTGTGGTGTAGATGTTTTTGTGATTCATGGGATTCCACTTCATGACATTATGTTATTTAACCTCACAAATTAAATAGTCTTAAGTATGTGTTTCCTATAACCCTATATTATCTATTAAGTTGCTTAATACCCTTATAACTCATTTGTTTTATGATCAATGCCTTGGACCCTATAAATAGGGACAATATAGTAAGCTTTTGTACATACAAGTGATCAAGAAGATACATTTTTCTCTCTCAATTTCTTCTTCTATCTTTCTCTTCTTCTACTCTCAAACTCTCTCTCATTTTATAATAATATACAAAAAATATTAATACTACGCAGATCTTATACACGCATGCCCTATTTGATAAGAAGGATAAGGGGGTTGGGATTGGGATTTGGTCTAGGTTGAACTAACTACCTATTTTAATTAGTAGTGGAAGCTACTTTTTTAAAATAATTTACGGTTTACAAAGTCTTAGAAATTTTGTCTTCACTTAGATAAATGTATTTCTATAATGTAATCACAAACAAGCCCTAAATTATATTGTTTGGTGGGTGAGATTAAGGGTGGCATGGGATAGATAATATCACATAGCTGAGATTGCATCATACCCACCTCCCTCTTGGTATTAGCTTTTTCAATCTTAGAATTGCAAATTTAAAAGACAAAAAATATCTTTGTTTATAATATTTTTAGGCCTAAATTAATACTCATCTCCTACATCATTCCCCTCCACTGGTCATTATGCTTTGGACCTGTCAATTTGTATAATTTGCTTTTTCTCTGATTGATAAAATGTACCATTTTAATGATGTATTATAATTTTTTGGCGAATAAAGGGAGGCTTACGACTAGTTATTAAATAAAATTAATATAATTCATGCCAAACCTAATTTTAAAACAATAGTCTCACTCTCAATCACAATCCCACTTACAGTCTCAATCCCAATTACAATCCCTCAAAATTCAATTTCATATACCTAACATGGTATAAAGTACTTATACTCTCATTTAGATCTTTTTCATTAACAAAACTTTTAATAAGGGATTTCAATTTTCCCAATTTTTTTTATTATTATGTAGATTGTGTACTATTGAAATAGAGTGTACATGAAAGAAGGATATAGCCAAAAAAAATTATTAAATTGTAAGGCAATTAATAAAGTTTAAATTTTTTAATATCGATAGATAATGTTGAAAGTAATTTTTAAATAGAATAAGTTAAGAATATTTATAAATAGGGTAGGAGGATGAGAAATATATGCATACACGCTTCGGAGCACTATGTTGAAGTTTTTTTTTTTTTTTTTTTGCCCAAACTATGTTGAAGTTTTATTGTTTGATTTGATTACCTCCTTTCTCAGATTTGGCATAGATTTTTGTCCCCCCCTCTCCACGTGCATCCACCTCTCTACCCTTTTATTAATTCATATTAATTTAACCATATCATCTGTCTTATTCACATATATTTATTTCTCCCTCAATTTCACCCACTTTCTGTGACTTTGATCAGGGTTCCGGTTCGTACGTAATACAAGTTATTGACATTAGGGATATGATTAGGCTAAAAATGATATAAACAAATCAAATAAATCTACATGATTAGACCTTTTGTTCACAAAAACAAAGCAATTTGTTATCTTTATTATATAGTTTTTAACTTTAATGATTGAGTTTGGTTAATACAACTTAACTATAAGTTGGTATAACAATATGTAATTGATTTTCTTATAAGACAAAATTAGGAGAGTCTGTGAGAAAAAGTATAAAGAATTGATGGGCGTCATTACTATTTAGCCTATAAAAAATACTGTAGCAGCAAATAGGTGGGGAACTTTTTTTGGTTGCATCTGAAAAATTTATTATTGAGTAATTAATTGAGATCTGCATTGACTTGTTTAGGTCTTTGAATAGGTAGCTAGGGACATCCTAGCAATACAACCCCAACCTATCACTCTTTAATTAGTCCTTCCCCCAACACACACACTCACTCGCTCTCTCTACCATCTATCTCACACACACAAGAATTTGCTTGTGTTAATTGTGTTTTCTTTTTTTATTTTTGGTGATATAACATGTGTTTACTTTGTAATTGCATTATATCGTTACAATAGAAAGAAAAAAAGATGAGTATGTGAGGAGGTTGAAAATAGACATTTGAAAACTTAAATAATTAATTTGGTTCGATTACATAAAATGGAATTACATGTACGTAGTTTTGACGTAGAATGTTGATTCATATATTTAGTTGGACTTAAATAATTTAAATGATGTCACATTTTATAATGGTAATTCCCTTAAGTAGATGCATCAAGATTGCAGTGAAGTTAGCACATAATTTGTCATCGTCTTCCCCATAGTCCTCCTCCACCGAACCACTCATTCATTAGCGTCGTCCATAATAACGTATTTTCATTTCTATGTTAATTTACTAAGCTACAAACAAATGAAACAATATATTTAACTTTCATGCATATTCTTAAATATCATACCAAACACCCTAATACGTTACATCCTCACTTATTCCACGAACCAAGTTAGCTACAAGTGTTGTTGCATTTGCAAACCAGAATAGCATGAGAATTCTGAGCACAGAAGTTCAAACTAAAGACGATGCATGTAAAAAAGGAACAACACATTTACCTGCCACAACCTCAATATAACTTTCCTCGCTAGTTCCTTTTCCACACGGAACCTTCATTAATTAATCATAATTCAAATGCTAAATCTATAAGTTAGTTAACTTAACATTATACTTGTTTAGAGTGTAAATAATTAAGAAATTGAATGAAAAGGAAGCAAAACGAGTTGGCGAAGGTGGAACACACTTTGCTGGGAAGAATCTGGAATTTGTCCATATGCTTGTTTGCAAGCGTGCAAACGAGAGATAATGGTGAAAAGGGTTTGGTGGTGGTATATTGTGCAATAATGGAGGGCCATCAATAATGCACCTAGTGTGGTAGAAATTTTTAAAATTGAAAAAAAAAAAAAGAAGCAAAGAAGGAAAAACCAATGAGAAGCCTTGCTTGAATTTTTTCGGCCAAATCGTATGCTTTTATATAAAGAAAATAGCTTATATAATCTTTAGTCCTTTAATTTGTTTTTAATCCTTTAATGACTAAATTGTTCAGATTTTTATTAAAGTATATGAATTAATATTTTAAATAAAATAAAGGGTTAAACATACTTTTAGTCTCTGTAATTTACTCTGATATGGTTTTTGGTCCATGAAGTTTAAAAATTATGGTTTTGATCTCTCAAGTTTACTCTGTATAAAACTGTTAGTCCCTATAGTTTTAAAATGACCTGTATCTAATGTTAATACAATTAATTTTACTTATGTGTCATTAGTTCTGTTAATTATAGTGAAATATTTTAATAACTGGATAAGGTAACATGTTTTAAAAGAAAATAATTTATATAATCTTTAATCCTTTAATTTGTTTTTAATCATTTAATGATTAAATTGTTCAGATTTTTATTAAAGTATATGAATCAATGTTTTCAATAAAATAAAACTTAAATAATTTAAATCACTTAATTAAATTTGAGAAATTATAATTAAAATTAAGATAAACTTTAGGGTTTAAAGACCCCAAAAAAAAATCCATATTACAAAGGATTTTATATATAAATAATATCCGTTGTTTTAATAAAAATTTTAAATGGTACTTTCAATCCAAATTTCTAGGCAAACCAATTAGGATAACCCTAGCTAGCCATATGGCTCGAAAAGTAACAAAAACCTCTCTTTTATGTGTGTACTATTTTCAGGTCAAAAAAAAATGTGTGTACTATACGTCCCATTTTTATTTGTCCTTTTGATTTTTTGCCTTCTCTTTTTTCTTTCATGCCTATGTGCTGCACTCAATTTCTCATCTCACAATCTCAGTCACACAACACAAGTCTGTGGAAGGAGGTAGCGACATGACAACATTAAATGCTGTAGAACTTTAAAGCAAAACCCAGAATCTACGCATATGTTTTATGTTTTTCTATATATCTTGTAATGCCTTCTCTCTCTGTGCTCTCTTCTCATCTCTATCGTCTCTGTCTCTTTTCTTGTCTCTTTTTGACTCGGTCCCGCCTTGCGGCTCGCCGACACGTTAAATTTTTTCGATTCTATATTTCTATATGTT
>QFDD01115974.1:0-10722 GCA_006871305.1 Vachellia collinsii
CCAAAATGCGAATGTACCTAAATTCAGGAAAAGTTCAGCTAATAAATATTTCAAAGAAACAATAACGAATTATCCTAAAATAATATATATTATACTCATAATAACTTTAAATTTATTATATATATACACTTGCTTTCTTACACATACAATATATATATACATATGTGTGTGCATATATTTATATATATGTGAAGAGAACACGTAAGAGAGAGAGAGAGATGAAAGGGGGTATTTTGCCACTGTCGTACTCTGCTTCTTCCGAATTCTCAGAAGTGATTCATTTCTGGTAAATTTCAAACCGACGACTCGGATCCACCCATGGCGAAGCCGGAAGTGTTGGAATCCGATCCAGCGGTGACGGCGAAGGCAATGGAGCTGAAGAAGGAGTTGCAGAGATTGGTGAAGTCAATTGTTGATGATGAGGATCACTTCGGCATTGAGACCATCGATACGACCATGGAGACGCTGTCGTTGCTCAAGGAGCTCAAGCTCAGCAAGAGATCGACGAAGAAGACGTCGTCTTCGTCACTATCTCTGACGCTTCGCCATAAAACCGGCTTGAATTGCCCGGAGGAATTCAAATGCCCTCTTTCCAAGCAATTGATGAGAGATCCCGTCATTGCGGCTTCCGGTCAGGTTAGTGCCGGAATTTTATAAATGTTGTTTTGGTTTGTTAGGTTTCGCAGAATATGCGGCAAATATCTTGCCGGAAAAACCACACTCCGGCGTGTTTTTTGTCTTTCGTTCAGTGAAATTTTGTTTCAGTGATGCAATTCGGATATGTGATTTTGATCTGTTTCGTTTCTGAGAAAATTTGCAGACAAATAACAGACTCTTCCATGCCACTTCTTGTTTTTTCTTCTGGTAAAATGTTTTCTTTCCTGTTCATGAAATAAACAATTTTTTTTTCCAGATAACAATTTGGCAGTAATTGATAGTTAGAACATATACCTAATGACAACTTTTTTACCATTTTTTTTATTTAAGCGAGTTGGTTGTTCGTTTGTCAAAGTATTTAATTACTCTGTTTTAAAGATTAGCCTAACTGGGGTGTAATCATAGTTTTGACTTTTGAGATATTCATTTTCATTAAACGTAGAAGAATTATAAGTTGAATTTTTATCAAACAATAAAAATTGTCCGTTCAGATATTTATGAGTCATCTAACATCATTTAACTTGCCTTGTAAAATATTCCTTGCAGTCAATTGTATTTAGTGTTAATTTTTGAATTAAAACAAAGCAACAATATTGAAAGTATTTTAATAATTTATTTTGATACTTAATGATATTTTATAAAAAAATAAGTTTTGGAAAATGAAATTAAAAGTGTGTGTGTGTGTGTGTGTGTTTGTTTGTTTGTTTGTTATTAAGCGAAATATGATCCCACCCTCCACCCCCTTATCTGTTAGTCCTATGGTTGGCATCTAATGTATATTGAACAGTGACAGAGATAAAGTTTTGGATGAAAATGGCTTGTGGCATTTATTACAATCGGATTAAAG
This sequence comes from Vachellia collinsii, assembly GCA_006871305.1. Classification (NCBI taxonomy): domain Eukaryota; kingdom Viridiplantae; phylum Streptophyta; class Magnoliopsida; order Fabales; family Fabaceae; genus Vachellia; species Vachellia collinsii. The sequence goes on from QFDD01115974.1 coordinate 1,505, forward strand.
TGAGAATATAGAATCTGATTTAACAACCTCTCTTGTCTATCTTTCCCCCCCGGAATTTCTGCACTTTTTGCTCCGTTCCAAAGGCCGTTAAGGCCGGAAAGATAGAAGAGAATTATTCGTCACTTTTTCATCCATCACCCAGAACCTTGCACTTTTGTATTTTCCAGTTAATACATTCATGAAACTCATTTATTTATTTATTTTTTTTTGGGGGGGGGGTTACATCAGAGGATTTGAACTCTTGAGATTACTCACATCACATGCCACCCCACTTTTACCATCTATGTTATGTCCCTAGTGGGTAGATCGTTCATATTAATTTAATTGAGCATAGAACAGCCAATGATAAATAATTTGAAAAGAAGAAAAAGGAAAAGTATGATGATAAATCTCAGACAACCATAATGGAGGCAAAGAAACTGCATATAAAAAGAATGTTATTCTATTGTTCTTTGTCCACAAAAGTGTGATTCTTGACTGAGTGGAGGTGTTTGATTGTAGCTTTGTGTAAAACTTTTGACTGGATTTCCTCAAAAGAGAAATCATTGAATTCTAGTGTTCTGAGCTCTTTCTTTCTGTGAATTACTGCACCCAAATTTCTTTTCATCATTCTGTCCCAAGACTTTCTGTGTTTAACTAGTTTATATTATTGATTTTGAACGGTATTTTGATAATACTGAACAAGTTTCAGACACCGAAGTTTTTCTTTTATCCTAATCATTAACCATTCTTTATTTTCTCTCTTTTGGGCTTAGAGCCTCAGACCACACGCACAAACACACACCAACTTGTTTACTTCTGATATACAGATACATGCCAACTTGTTTATTCTACAGAGTGAAGCTTATATTAAGAATCGGATGGAGTATGATAGAAGATTCTTTTGGAAAATGGATGTAAGAATGGATGATATTGGACAAAATGGACATGTGAAGTTCTCATTATGAACATTGCTTTATCTTCTTACCTCCCTAGATTAATAACGTGTGCTGCCAGCTTGGTGGTTTAATTATGCAGAACAATGATAGAACATTTATTCAGAAAAATATTGAACTTGGAGTTCTTGTTACGAGACATGTTTTTTTTTTTATCCTCTTTTGGTAATTGTATGTGTGAACTTGGTTTAATACTGCAGACATATGACAGAATGTTCATTCAAAAGTGGCTGAAAGCCGGGAACCGTACATGCCCACTGACACAGCAGGTCCTCTCACACACTGTTCTCACTCCGAATTACCTAATAAGGGAAGTGATTGAGCAATGGTGTAGAAGCCAAGGGATTGAATTTTCCAACCATGTTCACTTTATCAATGAGGAAGCTAGCATAGAATCAGACCATGGCCATTTTCTTTCTTTGCTTGAGAAAGTGTCTTCATCAGCACTTTCTGAGCAGAAAGCTGCTGCGAAGGAACTCCGGATTTTGACAAAGAAAATGCCTTCTTTCCGGGTATTTTTCAGCGAGTTTTTGGATGCCATCCCCAAAGTGCTTAAACCAATCTGTGGGAGTCATTCTCTGGGTAATGTTCACCCTGACCTCCAAGAAGATATTATCACAATACTCCTCAATATCTCCATCCATGACAACAACAAGAAGCTTGTAGCAGAAACTCCCATGGTAATTCCTCTTCTCATGAGGGCATTGAGATCAGGAACAATAGCAACACGAAGCAATGCCGCTGCCGCCCTTTTCACTTTGTCGGCTCTAGATTCAAACAAGGAACTCATAGGGAAATCCGGAGCCTTGAAGCCTCTGATCGACCTTTTGGAAGAAGGGCATCCGTTGGCCATGAAAGATGTTGCATCAGCAATTTTCACCTTATGTGTCCTTCAAGAGAACAAGGCAAGAGCAGTGAAGGATGGCACGGTGAAGGTGATCGTAAAGAAGATTATTGACCGGGTTTATGTCGACGAACTACTGGCCATTCTTGCACTGCTCTCTAGTCACCCGAAGGCAATTCAGGACATGGGAGAGCTTGGAGCTGTCCCTAGCTTGCTGAGCTTAATCAAGGAGACCACTTGTGAACGAAACAAAGAGAATTGTATTGCAATCCTTCAGACTATATGTCTGCATGACAGAGCCAGGTTGAAGGATATAAAGGAAGAAGAGAACAGACATAGAACAATCTCTGAGCTTGCCCAAAATGGAACTTCAAGGGCTAAGAGGAAGGCTGCTGGAATTCTAGAGAGACTAAACAGGGTTGTTAATATTACACACACTGCATAATCTCCCTTATCAGGATCCTATCAAAGGGCGGCTCAATACCCAAAGCTTCTTGGAAGAGACAATTGTATGAAGTTAATTTGGACACATGACCTTTAGATCAAATGACAGCAACCTTATCGTTGCTCAGAGGTTCACTTTCTTATCAGGATCCTCCCATTAAGGTAAACTAGTCTGTACATTCTTGATTCTTCGACTGTTCTAAGGTTGGTGAGAGTTTAAATTAGGACGGTATTTTTGCAGTGTGAATACTATCTTGTAGTCAAATAAGAGCATGACATGTAAAATACAACGTGGAGGGAAGTTCGGAAGAGACTCTTGTTCATGGTATTAAATTGTATAATATATCTATTGATCTTGATATTTGGACTTTATTCTTGTTTACTAATTTTTTATTTTCATCCCAATTTTTATTTGTTGAAACAGTTTTCATTATAAAAATAAGGATAAATTATACCCCGATCATCTTCTTGGAGATAGCTTAATTGTATGATCATTCCGCTCTCATTATGAAAAATGAGTTTAAAAGGATCATATAGATGGCTAACATTGATGGTCAAGAAATTAGCTTGTTAGGTAAAAATTCATGCAACAATTTCTGGCCCAAAAAATAATTATGCAACAGGTTTTAGTAAAAATGCACAGAATAAAAATAAATGAAATGAAAAGTCATTTTAAAAATTGTACAAAGATTATGCATTTATTTTAAAACTTAAAGAAAGTAAAAATAAATACAAAGATTATGATAAATAGCACCGGCATAAAGAAAAAAGAATCTAACTACTTTCCTGTCAAACAAAATATTAATGTTGTCATGTACAATGATACTATATATTATGCTCCTACAATTATTAAGAATACAAACTCATTGTATTTTAAAACTTATCATGAGTTGGCGAAAGATAATTATTAGCACGTCTCTGTTTCTTACAATGACGTTTGTCTGAGTTGAGTTGGCATTTGGGAATTATTATGAGGTTCCAAAAGAAAATTTTAATAATAAAAAAATTTGAAATAGTTTATGGTACCTGAAAGTTTTAATAATACCTAAAAGTATTTTTTTAACATGTATCCGGCGCTCTAAAACATTTTATAGTACATTTAACACTTTAAAATAATTTTTCAAATATATTCAATATCTTAAAGTAATTTTTTGAAATAACCAACATACGGTATTTTTCAGGTACACTCAAGTTTTAAATTTTTTTTTTTTTTGGTGTATACAGAACCAAGGCACAAAAATTACTATGGGGTGTTGGCACTCTTAAAAAATACTTTACAATATTAGATATATCACAACATAATTTAAAGTGTTAAATGCATAAGTGAAAATACTTCAAGGTATAAGATGCAAATTAACCCTTTCTACATTATTTATTGTTTTTATTTTTCGGAATAACATTTATTATCATTGTTTAATAGTAGGCGATGATTTTCCATCATGCCATGAAGAAGATTTGGTGGAAGCATATGGCACAAACATCCCACACAATATAATGGCTTAAAATCTCCTGCAATAATGCACTATTAATAGTTAAGGCCTCACATTATTTACTTTTTAACTTGCTCAACGTTTCTACAAATAAATCCCCAATACAATTTTAAGCATCAGCAAAAGCACTGTCCAGCAGACCAACAAACCTACTTACAGTTAGCTGTTGTGTTCAAACACAATGATCATCTTTCTATTGCTTATATGCCCAACCATGTTTGTCCAAGAATGCCTGAACTGCTTCCTTTATCGCCAAGTTTGGTACAAGCTGTGATGGATCAAGCGGTTTCCTCGTAATTGGATCAAACTTACTCTGATCACACAAAAATGGAACACTCGAATCTCAAATTATAGACAAAGCCCCATACAAACAACACAAACTCGCCAGTAACAAGACCTGTTACATGATCAGGCAGATTAAATATGCAAAAAACCACATTACCTTCTGAAGGTGTTGAACAATCACCGCCCTCTCGTACGTATGTCCACTTGGCGTAATCACAGGATCCCGAAGGATATCAAGGGTGATTCTGCAGCATAAGTAATCTGGGACCTTGAAATAAGATCACCACAACATATCATATAGTCATTTTCATCAGATGAAGAATCTTGGATAAAGATAGTAATTAATAGAAACCAGAGCAAGTGCTTAGTACTTACCTCTGTAGGCATGTCAGCCATTTCAGCTTCACAGATAACTCTTTCTAAAGAATTAAGTTCTTGTGAGTGCAAAGCGTCAATTTCATCTATAAATCCTTCCATGTGAGAGACGTCACGCAGATGCTTTTCAATTAGAGCATACCGGCAAACTACTCTGTGAAGTGAGTACATGTACATGATTTATAAAGTAGCAGATAACAACTTGACAAGAGTCCTTAACACAAGAATTAAATAATGGGTTCACTTTGATCCTAAATAAAAAACCTTAATCAGCTTCGTCCCCAAAATTTATAAATTTTGCCATCAAAATATCCCTATTAATTGCACATGCTAAGGGGTTTTCATCAAAGATTAGTTCCAATTCACATGATTAATAAGGATGCTTTAGGAAAACCAACACCTATTAATTATAAATAATACTTAACTACTTTCATTAGTGCTTGTGTTCAATAAATAAAACACTAAACATGTGATTTAATCTTGAAAGATATGCCGCCTCGTACTCTAGTCCTTTGATTTATTTCTATTAGCAGGTTCAGTCAAACAAAATTTACAACCCACTACATTTTCATTCCCTTTTCAGCTGTGATAACAACTTGACAAGAAATATATCATTCATGAACAATAAATAAACACTTAAAACACAGTTTAGGCTTCAAGGATATACTGTCTAGAACTTTCAATCATGGATTTATTTGTATCACGTTGAGTTGAACAAAATTTGCAACTCACCACTCTAGTTCACTTGTCCAAATTCTAGTCGTACGTATGATGAGTTACAAACCTTGAGGGAATCGTTTGCACGAAGGAAAAAAAAAATCCAAGGATGATAGAAAAATGGGGCATAATTTTAAAGGATCAAATTGTATATTTTCTTAAAAAAGCTTAAGCCATTAGGCCTAATAGTAATAATCACCGTAAAACATACTTCAAATGCTGCAATTCATGTGATCTCTTGGCAAATGCATCCTCCCACTCAAGGTATTTTGCTTTTGCAAGCTCCTGCCAGATCTCATCTACCATATAGCCATTAGAATTGGCACCCCTACCAAGATCCAAAGCCTATAAAAAGCAGCATAAGTTGATATCTCAAAAACCAAGCATCACTCTATGTATTAGTGGTAAAGTTGTATTGGCTCTGGGCCTAAATATAAAAGCTAATAAGAGATTTATTTTGGTCCAAAATATAAGACCTCAATATACTGTCTTCCAAATTTAAATTTTTTTCTCTAAAGTATCTTTATTGATTGCATATAGTAAGGGAGTTTTTAGCAAAAGGTAGTTACAATACATAAGATCAGAATGAATAATTTAGGGAAACCAACACACGTGTTACAAATAAGTAATTTAGCTAATTATCTTAATATCCACAAATTAGTTATTTAGCTCTTATATCAATGACATGAGGTAGTATCAAATTAGATGCAACTTCATCCTGGTACATGCAAGCTCTAAGCCTTAGAATCCCAAAAGCATGTCAAAACCTTACACAATCTGTGGCTTAATTGTCTTATTTGCACTAATATTGTCCAGATCACGCGCACACAAATAGACAGAAGAAAAGGAAGAAGTTGCAAGACTGGTTAAGCACATCACAAACTGGGCCAAAAAATCGCATCTCCTTGCACATGTGTGAATGCTTATTTTCTTCCATCCATCAAGATTAATTAGAGCTAGCATATATTCTTATTCATCAATACTTTACAGATTTATAATTCGGAATGAGGGAGAATAAGGGGGAAAGGGGAAGAGGAGAAACAGAAGATTGAGAAAGATGGAGGACTGAGAGGGAATGAGGGAATGAGAAAGAGCAAGAGAGGCAGAGCAACACACTATTCCATATCGTTCATAATCTCTGGAATACAGTAGCGTAGGGCACTATTTATAGGATTAACAGACTTGAACAACACGCTACTTAACTAACAGCTCCTAATGACTAACAGCAATACTAATCATTAATGGCTACTTTCCTAACTACCCTCATTCATATTTTTATTATGATTACATATCATTCTGACTCAATATCAGTGTCAGTGTTTGCAGTGTTCTGTGTTAGTCAAGCAGTATATATATAGCAAGGCTGCTCTCAAAAATTCCATACCATAAAATCTCTTTAGACAACCAGCTTTCACAATTTGTAACTATCTTAAACATACTTATGTAATCTGGATATTGGTCACAACTATCTTAGCTCCTACCTGAAATTGTCATCAATAATATATCATCATGTCATTCCTTTTAGCAGTAGTTTCAGATCTAAGTAGCACAAAGAATCAACAAGGGAAAACGTTTGATGAGATGAATGGCTGCAAACCTTCTCCAATTCTCTGACTCCGTCGATATATTCTTCTCTCTGAAGCAATGAAAGCCCCAATATAAAATGGGCCTGCCATATAGACATAATATGTGGCTGAGCACAAGTAGCCTGTCGCTAGCCAGGACAAATTAACTAAACAAAATGAAACAAAATAATACAAAATTCTGTCGTCAAAGATTCTCCGCTCTAGTGATTGAACCAAACTGTATGGAAATTGCAAACCACTATGGTGAATTTGCAAGAAACAAGTTAATCGGGAATGCACTAAAGCTAAGCCCATGACAAGCATAGACATAGAAATTCACCCAAATTCATTGTCTCTCGGCTTGGTAAGTTCATAATGATAAAACGCCTCGTACAATATATTTTGAAACAGAATACACAAATGGAACTTGTTTGACTAACAAAATTAAGACTCTCAGAAAGCTAAATCCCCCAATTAAAGAATTATGCCACGATTGATCAAGAATGTGCTTACAAACTTAAGACCAAAACAAGAAATCATATGGGCAAATCATACAGGCAGAGACTACAAAATGGGCTGCACAACAAGAAGGGGATCTTAATGACCTTGACTGACTTGTTGTCTAGTTGAATGGCTCTGCGGCTGTCTTCCTCTACTCTAGCCCAGTCCCTAAAGAACCAAAAAAGAAGAAAGGCATCAAACCAAAGAAAACAAATAAAGAAGCGCCAATACCAAGAAAAAATTGGCTTCACCACGAACCCGAAACATACTTGCGCTTACGGTGACACAGAGCACGATTCGTCCAATAAACCGGAATGTTAGGGCACAGACCGATTGCCTTGAAAAAACAAACAACAAACCCAAAACAGAAAAAAGAGAGACAGAGCAAGAAAAACATCAATGACGCATAAAAACTTCAACTTTGGAACGAAAACAAGCCTAAAAAAGAGCCCCGAAACGATCATTGCTGAGTAATGCAACAACAATACCTCGGTATAAGCATCGATGGCGGCCCCGAAACGATCTTTCTTGAAGTAAAAGTTTCCGAGTAGTCTCAGTTGCTCTGCTCGTTGAGCCGCCCCTGAAAGAAAACCTCCACCTGTCGCCATTTCGTATCTTATCCCCTCCTTTTCTCTTGAAATCACTCCCCACATAAATAAAGAAGCGTCCTTGCGTCACAGAAAAGTATAGAGGAGGGGAGTGAGCAGAGTTTTTCAAGCTTAAAACATCGCGGGAAATAGAAGCGAGCCCCAAAAGTGAAGCTTGTGAGGGAAACCGAATCCCGCTGATACTATAAGGTCCAAGTTGCGCCTAAACGGCCAGTGCTTAACACTCACTCCACAACACCCACCCCCCCAAAAAGACAAAAAAAACCAAAAAAAAAACGGAACAGGGTGCTCCATATCCATGCAACAAAAAAGGACAATTATCCAATCCACATGCTTTATCCGCTTAAAATCGAGTGCGAGGATCTGCCTTTGTAAGGGGCAAACATAAGATGAACAAAGAAAAGTTAGATGGAGCTATTTTGGGATATTTGTTTTGGTGATTGGATAGTTTAGCTTTTTGATAATGAATCATGGTCAGATAGAAGAACTTTTGAGGTTGATTAAAAGCGACAATTAAAATAAAAGAGCAGAACAAAATAATATTCACTATGAAAGATTATTAAAATTGTAATTACTGATCTAACATCAAAATATAAATTTAAAAATACTAAATTGCCTGCAATTAAAGTTTTTATATTATCTACTTCATTTAGAACTAAAAAACTCACTAAAATTTAAACTAAAACTACCCACAATTAATATTGAGATGATCATGTGTTTTTTTTTAATTTCTTTTTCCACCAAATTTTGTATTCATATAATTAATTTATTATTTAATCCATTAATATAACAACAAATTACATGCTTTATATTATCATCACTAATTTGGATTAAAATATTTTCATAAAAATAGAAAATAATTTCATTTCATATCTTTTGAATTATCAGGATTTTTTAATTTCATTAACATTACATGCATTTTTTAACTCACATAAATTTCTTCTAAAATAAAAATAAATCATATAAAATTTCTTTGAACTAATTAAATAGTGCACATTATAATTTATTTTCTAGACTTGCATAACTTTTATTTAATCTATTTAATAAATTATAAATGATATCGATTCTATTAAAATTATATAATTTTTATTTTTTAAAAATTTGTGTTTGTTTTGAAAAAATTATAATTTTGACAAAATTCGAAAATAATTTTATTTAATTAAATGAAACATAATGTGAGAGAGAATGTACGAGGGAATGTAGAAGTTTTTGCTGGGAAGAATTTAGTGTTTTTAATTTTATAATTTTATTTTTTTCCTTCTAAATAATTACAATTTTTATTGTCATTCTTAGTAAATATTATTTCTTCCTGATCTTTCACTCTAATTTTCCCTAAAACAAAAGATCAGGTGGTCGATTTATAAGTATGTGTAACTACTCTTTGTTCAAAGGTACACATTGATACTGATGAGTCTCTAAAATACAACTGAACTTGACCTCTTTTATCAAAAAAA
>QFDD01115981.1:0-12421 GCA_006871305.1 Vachellia collinsii
GGATTGCATGACTGTAGAAGCAAGAGCCAGATTGCTTGTTCGGTTTAAAGCATAAAGGAATTTCTTTTAAAAATATTCAATTAACTAGGAAATACCTGAGGAAAATACTAAAAGCTTAAAGGAATATATTCAATTAATAATTTTTTTTTAGCTTACATGTAGTGAATTAGTTTAACTACAGTAAGCATATGAAATCTCTAACTATAAACAATTCATTAAATCAAATGAATTTTGCTAAGAATATAATACATCACCACACAAAAGCATCTGCATTCACCTGAATGATTATTGCATTTACTGTAATATCTAAGCAAACAATAATATATAAGTTACAAAGTAGAGAATGGATACCTGCAACTTATATTCACCCTTTTTATTCACTGTAAGAAAAATTTCAAACAAAGGAACACCAGCAGCAGATGTGGCAAGTTGCCTGGAAAAAAAATGGTGGAAAAAAAAAATTCAAAACCAGAGGCCTCATGATTTAGCATGATTGCCAAAAATAATAAACAGTATGTCCAGAAAAACATCTTAATGTCCAATTGACCTCCAAGACCACCAAATCATAGGTTTCTTGGAACTAAAAGAATGGCATTTTGAAGCTATGTTCCAACCTAGGGAGCATGGACACCAACACAGACCAAGCTTCATCACAAAATTTGAAGTGACCATATAAAATTGGAGATCCCATATCATGGCCAATATGAGTGCTAAACATGAGTTTAGAGACAAACACCTTATTTTTGAAATGTCTATCCTTCATAGGTGCCATTCGATTAAAACAGATGGCACACGGAACAAAAGTCAGGTTTATCTATAACATGAGAGAGAAATGTCATTTACTTTTGTCATTTATTTCTCTGATTGAAAGCTTAAATCTTCAATTACTTCATTTAGTCACAGATTATGACTGCACCGAGTTTCCTGCCATGATCAACATTTCTTTGCCACATGTGAATCAAACACTAATAGAAGGAATAATGACAAGCTAGATGAATATTTCCTAAGTAATCACCAACACCTGGTATGGAATAATTCACCACGAGCCTATCATTTAAAAAAATAAATAAATAAAAACCAAAGTGCCAATTGATTTTCACGCCTTCACATAACTCATTCACCCATAATACAGTGATATGGTGGTAGCACGAGCATCTCCTTTCCCAAAAAGAAAAAAGTATTTTGCTTTCATGAATGGAAAAATTCCTAATGCATTATCATCAAGAGAAGGAAAATACCTAGGACTAAAACTCCTTGCCACATATCTTCCATGCTCTGGAGTTATACGAATAATTAGACCATGGGGATCATTAGCATCTTTTGAAATGCCAGTCCACCAACCTACCTGAAAGCCAAAATATATTCTTAAGCTTGAGGTATGCCACCACCAGTTAATTCCGGAGAGCTAGAAATGTTACAGGTCAATAGTTTACTGAAATAGAATGAAAAACAATACTGCAAAGAAGCTGCCTATTTAACCAAATTACTGGAAAATGACTGTTATTTTAAAGCCAATGAAGTTATAAATAAGAGAAATGCAGCTTTATTACAAGATGGCAATCATATCAAACATGAACATAAATTAATTCCATATATGCTACCCTCCTAAAATTAATTCCCATAACTGATTTGAGCTCTGGGAACACATTCACAGCCTAAACAACTCATCAAGACAAGTAAATTAGGATATAAATTCCAGCGATCACATTGAAGCTCTCAAGAAACAGGCAGTCCCTACTCCCTATTGGCTTTCATGGTCACAAGTTAGAAGACATTGCCATAAAATAGGGTGAAGAACAAATAACTGTACCAGAGAAATTCAAGATGAAAGACACCCAAACTATTCCAACAGAAGTAATAGCAATTGAAGGACATAGGCTAGCATTACTAGGTACACCCTAAAAATTTATTCAAGCAAGTTTTCATGGCAACACATTTAACAAGAACTCACAAGTCCAGCACCAGCTTTATCTCTTAGAAAAGCTGCATCACTGTACCGCTCTTCATCTATGGCTTTCTGAAAAAAAAATTTAAAATACAAATTCAAAAAAGCCAATGAGCAAGAAAACAAAAAATTTTAAAAGGAAGGAAAGAAATGCTTTTTGTCTAAAAAGCATTGCATGAGTCTGAACACTTGGTTCTTACATTGAGATGAGATATCACTCTTCCAACGCTGTCATTGGTAGCTGCAGCAGCAATTGCCACCTTAAGCCTAGCAGCAGCATCATAATCCTCCATGCGCACAGCACGGCTTAACTGAGACTGTTTAGCACAAAACCATTTTCACATTAAAATGCCTCCAAATAGAAAGATCAGCCAGTGTTATGCATCACAGAACTCTAAATAATTGCTAGTTTAGTTTAATAGAGTTCCCAGTTATGAATCTATATATGTTCATACATGAAACACTATTTAGTTGACCTTATAGCTCCATAAATACTCCTTTAGGTCTACTAAAGGAATTTTTATTTAAAAAAAAAATCACCATTAGTGCTGTAATGGACTATCGCAACGACAATGTTGTGAATATTTTTTCTTTTTTCACCAAAACTACATTCTGAGTAATCTTTATCCAGGCATCTTACATATGGCAAATAATGCTACATTAAAAGCACATAACAATCTAGTTTAATAATATAAGCAGTCAACTACATGTCGAATTTAAATCAGTAATCGTTTGCTTGATCCGGACACTCGAAAGAAAGTTGTTGCACTTTCTGTCAATTACAACTTCAGAAACAACAAGTGATTTGCTACTAAAGTGACAACAAGTTTCTCCCGAGCTTAAAGTGATTGTTATTGCAATGATAACTTAGAAAACTACAATACTGTTGTCCTCCCTCTTGCGTCCACTCTTCTCATACACCTTGCCTAATTAATCAAACTCGCAACTTTTTGGCTAAATCACATCCCGTATAAAATCTTTCAAGTGTTAATAATAAAGTATCAGCGGATAATGCCTAGAAACTGTATGTTGAATTATCTTGCTTAAGAAACACGTATAAACAAAATAAAATGAACTGCACGTCACAATTCAATTACATGCATAAATAAGCAATTCCAAATGCACCTTGAGAATTGAGACGAGCCGCTCCTGCTCATCAATTTCCTGAAAATGCTTGCGCCATCGATTCCAATCCCACTCTTCATCTTTGGGTTCACAATTCTCCTTTTCCAAGCCATCCTTCTCAGCCACACTGGCAGTGTTCCCCGAACCCAGAGCCTCATCTCGAAGAGAATTCACGTAAGAATCGAACCGCTTGATGGCTTTTCTAACTAAATCCTGGAGCATCGAGTCCCATCCCCGGTTAACGGAGTCATCGGATGGCGACGGAGACCCAGAGGCCGGATTAACGCACCGGCATGGGACAGTGGCATCAGCAGAAAGGGAGTGATGTGAATGCAAAGAGAAGGGGAGTGAAGAGAGTGATCTAAAGGGGAAAGAAAAAGAACATTTGGGGCTTGGAAAATGAAGATTGGGAGGCGCAGAAGGCGAAGATATGGAAGCCATGGACACAAAATCTCAATCTCTGTATGTGGATTAGAGAGAGAGATAGAATAAATTGGAAGAGAGAAAGATAATAGCTTTCTGTGAAATCGAAACACAGTTCGTGTGGTATATGCGAATATATGAGAGATTGTGTGGATGTAAGCAGGAAAAAAGTGAGGCGTAGTCGCCACTCGCCACTGGAAAACGAGAGAGAACGCTCATAAAACAACAAAACTTGAAACATTAAACATGAGGCTGCGAACCAAACAGCGAAATTGGGAATGGAAGCAGAAAATCCAGCAGCACATGGATAAGGATTGAACCCATCTCTCAGTTAAAACTCTGAGAAGACTTTTTATCTTGGCTAAAAAGTTTTCTTTTATCTTTGTAGTTGAACACAATTATTTTAGATTTTACATTTTATAATTGCTATAAACGTTCGTATGTTTATTTATTTCAGATATTACCCGTAACATATTCTGAAAGAGTGAAAGATCTGATACATCTCATCCACATTATGTTATTATTTATAATATTTTTAATTTTAATTTAGTTTGGATCGTTATGGCTTTGTTAATGTTTTTGTTATATATCATTTTCAATGATCCCGTTGTTATGTTTGACAGGGGGGAAAATGCAGTTATGGATGGGGGAAAATGTTCTAGGCCTGTTTGGAGGCAGGAGATGTTTTTTTAATGTGATTTACGATTTCGAGATAAATATGCAATAATAGTTTTGTCCCAATTTGCATAAATATACTTCTTTTAACTATTTGTCAAACAAGCCCTTATTTTGCATTTGGTGCATTACTTTGAGCCCATTTGTCCTGATATTATAAAATTACGTTCACACAAATTCAGATAAAACTCTTCTCACATATTTATATAGTAAATCATAAATTACATTAGAAAAATAGAGTTTCTCTAACAGTAAAGCAGTTCCCTTGTATAGGAGAGGTAGAGGGTTATGTCCTGGTAGGGTTGATTGGCCACCTTTTCAATTGAAAAAAATAATAATAAAAGAAAACGTTTTGTTCTTGTTTTGATGTCTCAAAATGTTTGAGTACATTAAAATTAAAATTAAAAATAAGAATATGTTGCTCATGAAAAAAATCGAACATTTCAAAGAACTAAAATCTTGTAGCTAAAGATAAAAATTGATTCAAATAAATAATTATAATACTTGTGTAAAATCATACACAAATATTTTAATTTTTCAAATTCCAAAATCTATTTTTATCATATACTAATACCTTAGTCCTTTGCCACACCCTATTTTTACCACAAAATGGGTTGAATGTGGACATTCTAATCAAAACATTTTATAGAGTTACAATTCAAATTCAATTTCGCTCCTGAACTTCTTTTACTGTGTGTGGGCACTCTAAAGTTAAGAGTAGTGCAATGATGCTCCTCAATTTAGTTCTTCTAATTTATTGACTCATAAGGATTCAATCTTTATAATTTATTAACTTAAACAACTCAATTCCTATACTTCCTTCATTAATATGGGTTTATTTGGCAATCACTTAAAAAGTACTTTTACGCAAATTGAGATAAAACTTCTCTCACATATTTACCTCGAATTACGTAAAATCACTTAAAAAATCTACTCCCAAATGCACCTAAATGAATGTCAAAGTTTAGGTACTAGATTGATTGATTATTTAAAAAAGTATAGTAATTCAATGTTATATGTTCCCTGAGTTATAAATTGTATGGTTACTTCTTAGAAAGTAATGCGTGGAGAAATTTGTTTGGTCCAATCTGAATTTGGATTTCAACAACTCCCTAAAAATATTCAAGCACACAGAAGAGAGAGATAGCCTTCAGAAAATTTTAATCATATCTGATTTTATTGAACAAACAAATATCTCAGCAATACAATACATTACGAAATAATTTATCTACAAATTTATTCCACCTTTCGCTTCCCCTTTTTGTAAATGCAAACGCAACACACCGAATGCTTCATGCTTCTTCACTGTTCCATGTAGCACATGTCTCGCTCTCTTCCATTTTCTTATTCCTATTCACATTCAGACAGAGAGACAATCTGAGTTTACACTGACTTCTTATGCAACAAAGGATCACTGATGACTTGAGGCTCAAAGTCTGGTTTGAGGTAACGAGCAAGTGTGTCAGCATACAAATCATAACGAGCAGTCATTCTGAAACCCCACTTGTCTTTATACTGCCTACATAAGTTGAGGTCCATGTCTGCCATTATCAAGCCATCCCGGTTACGGGAAAGGAACGGAGTGCATGAAGCATCTGGTGCTGAGAAATGACTGGATCCATAAAAGTGACCGAAATCGGCATGTGCCGGCTTTCCATCTCCGGATGTAAAGGGATTCGGGAATATCTCAGTACCAACACGATTAATGGAAGCAACAAAGTAACTATTTGCTATTGCTGCATTGCGAGCCTGAAAAAATCATAGCATAGAAATTTTTATGATAATTGATTACATGTCAGAACTCTTAACAACTCAAGATTTTGAAGTAAAATGGTTTTGACATAATATTAGAGCCTCTGTTACCTAGAGGATGGGAGTTTAATCTGTATAACATTCTATATGCAGCATGATATGACACACGATATATGAGATAGAGAAATGTTTGCAAACAAATTAATACGTGAGAAAAAGGGAAAAAAAAATTATTTTAGGTGAAATAAATATGTTCATTTTGGGGAAGATACCACTTCGAGTCCCTATATTTTAACAGTGTTTTGTTTTTAGACCTCGTAGTTTATTTCTGCAGTTTTCTATCCCTTCTATTTGCCTTTGGGGAAAAAACTTGGAAGGAACGCAAGATAACCCAAATGGTGTTAATTTTGCTGAGGTCCAATGTCTTAATGCTTCCCTAATGCACTTCTCCCTCTCAGTCACGTGTTTTCATTTTCAGAAAGTGGGATTCCTTTTTCTTTGTCTTTTTCAATCAGACCAAATGTTTAATCAAACAATTCTATAATTTTTTTCTAGGTCAATATGTCTTTTCCTAGTCATCTGATGGGTTTGACGGTTTTAAGTCCACTCAGCAAAATTAACATCGTATGGTTCTTTTGAGTATTTTTCAAACTAAAGGACAAGCATTTCAGACAGAGAAAATAAAAGGGACAAGAAACCGCGAAAATAAACTATAGGAACTAAAAACAACCCACAATTAAAGCATAGGGACTTAGAGTGGTATTTTAACAAAATAGAAACTAAAACTATAGCTTCAAACACGAACTAAATGTCAATCTTCATATCCATTCATATAACTAAGGTTTTCTATAAGCTTTTAAGCTGTTTTGGAGCATTTCAAAAGAAACCAGTGCATTTTTAAATATTTCAAAACCTATCAGACAAAAAGAGATCAGCAATATGGGTGCCAGAGTACAAGATGTGTATTATGTAGTAAAATACACGTATGATATCAGATATGTATATGATATAGGATATTCACTTAATGGCTTGAAATGGTATTTCCGTATTTGACATTGAAATACACTATCTATATGCAGATGTTCCACTAGCACAAAATAGGTTATGCCCAACCTAGTAAAGTATGTTTATTTGTTTTCTTATGTGGTATTTAAAAACCATCTTAATTCTAAGTATCAAAGCACAGGACGAGCATTAAATCATTGGTAAAAACGATCAAAAGAATGCGCAATTCAACCAAAGAATGATCCATATGCACAACAAAATCGATTTTATTGGCAGCATTGAACTTTTCAGACAATGAATTATAAATATGAAGTAACTAACCTCTATTGGCCACATTGGCTCGCTGAGTTCGCCAACAGTTGCAGAAGGGTTGAAAACAATCTCTGCACCATTCAAACCAAAGGCTAACCAATTTAAAGGATGGTGCCTACCATAACATATATTAATAGCAATCTTCCCATACGCTGTTTCAAATACAGGGTGGCCAGTATTTCCTTCCATATAATATGTGCTCTCATTGAAGTCCCCAACTCTTGGTATATGGTTCTGCCAAATGTCCCACGTTCATCCGTTTTGCAAAGTCAGAAACTTGGATTATTTTGCACGAATAAAAGCAAGAGGCTTACGTATTTTACCTTACGGTGCTTCCCAATTATATTTCCACGATTTCCAATAACAACAGCAGTGTTCCAGAGAACCTCTCCATGATTAATATCCCTCTCAAGAATTGGACTTATAATGACCATGTTATATTTTAATGCAAAACTTTGAAGGAACTGTGTTGATTCTCCATCAACAGGTTCAGCAAATTCACACCACCTCTTCTCTCGAGTACAGAATGCAAAAGGCATCATCCATGCTTCCTGCAGCAAAGGTATACTAAACCGTTGAAGATTTTCATATCTCAGGGAGAAGTCAATTGGTAAATGTTCATGCTCACACATAACCTACTTGCAAGCATAATATGTTGACTCCTGAAGCACCAGCTGCATCAATAATTGGTTTTAGCTTTTCAAAGATTGCCTTCTTTTGATCCAAAAATGGAGCAGTTGTGGGAAGGGCAATAGAGTTTTGAACTAGACCAACCCTAACTATCCTAGGTTCTCTCAATAATTCTCTGTCAGCATGAAATGAGAAAGCCTGAAAGAAATAAATAAAATCATCAGCACAAGTAAAATATAGAGGCACTGGACTTAATTATAATATATATATATTGGTAATCAAGTTCTCAACAATAATATGTCCAAATTTTTCTTTGAAAGATCTAATCATGTGATATTGAATTGTAAAAACTCAACACTAATTATAAAAACAAATACGCTCAACAAGTTTTTAAAGAAAATTTGATAACAAAAATATAAAAAAATTTATAGTTAATGGGCCTGGAATGGCCCAACTAATGTGTAGCATTAGAAGAAGAAGAAAATCAATAGCAAGTTGGATGTCAGATCAATTTATATATATGTGGGTGGCGGGGTGAAATTCAGGTATTTACATGGAACGAATAAGGTTTCATTTGTATTTCATACTTGGAGGTCAAATCCATGTTCTGAAGAGAGAGCTGTGGCAGATTCGGGGATAGTCATAGCATCAAGTGCTCTTCCACAATTAAGCCCAAGAAGCAAGCGGCTGACTTCCTGCAATATTACTCTAATACACCATCAGAAAGACACTATATCCATATATGATTAATGTAGCTAATAATCAAAGAATTAAAGGAATGATAAACATCATCCAGCAGTTCAATAGATTTCAAAATTAAACAAGCACAAGCGCGTGAGCGTGCATATTGCTTAAAAGCGCTTAAGGAATTTACAGGTGACAAATCACCAACTATGATGCATTTTTTATATTCTTTCCTACATTGACTATAAAACAAGTGGCAAAAAATTGCCAAAGAGAAAAGCTCAACTGACTATATGGTCCCATTTTGAGACTTTAACCTCCATGTTTTAATATAAATTTCCCATATCTAATAGCCAATCAAATAAGAATTCAGTTGATTTGAGGGATTGCTAATTAACCAACACAATAAGTCAGTAAGTAATGGATAAAACCTAATCTTGGCCAAGACTAGTTGTTTATTCAAAATAAATCCAAGGGATAAATCATTCAAGCAGTCGATGCTCTTTCAAAAGCGGGGAGAAACATATGTTTCACAGAACTTGCATAAGATAGGAATAGCAGAAGTTATCAGCATTGTCTCTGATTAAAAGACTCGTATATCCACTCAACAGTGGCCAGATCACTTGAGGTTCTACCACTACCAACAAGGCAAGAAACACAAATATAAATTTCAAAGCAACTTAAACCCAATTTATTATATAAGAAAATTAAAAAAAAATCCCAATTCAGATTAATCGATGATATGAATGTACCCAACTAAAATAAGCATCAGCTAGCTCAAAGTTACAGCAGTTGACCACAGAAATCGCCTTTTGAAGAAAAAAGACGTAAGCGCAAGGATACTCATTTGAGAATCAGCACAGTTTCATATATAAAAAGATGAATCTAAAAATGAAACCGAGAAAGAAATACAAGTTGACTGCAAAACTGAAAATACCTGAAAGTGCTGGGGCGTGAGATTTTCTTTAAGAAGCCGATGAAGGGAATCAAATCCACAAATAGAGCCATCGCTCGGGGCCTTGAATTCTTCCTTGACTTCCCCGTTGTTCTTCTCCATGCTCAACCTGGGAAGATGGACTACAGGGAGGGGAATATTTTGTGAATCTTCAAGCTCGTGTAAAGAAACAAACCACTGCATTTTCTTCGGAATAATAACGAGCCGTGCACGGCGCTGGTTTAGCCAAACGAATTTGGACCGTCCGATCACCGCCCATGCGGGGTCCATTCTTTCTTGTATATTGCAGTTTGCACTTTGCAGGCTGGCGGCTGGCCACTTGATTACTGAAATTTTTATTTATTATATTTTATATTTAATTATTAACTTTCTTGAATATAATTTTAGTTAACTTTTCTTTATTTTTGTGGGACCAACACCAAAGAAAAATTTATGAGAAAATTACGGATGAATCCCAACATGTCATTAATTGTATTATTTGTGCACACCATCATATGAAAAGAGAGGAAGGGAGAAAATACACTGGAAACCGTCCATTAGTGATTTTTTTTTCCCTGTGAAATCTGGTTACTGTTTTCTCTTTGCAAGCATTTGAAAGATTCTCCAGCGATGATCAGTTCCCAAACAAATCAAATCTTTCATGTGGTTGTTTGTGTATAGAAAGGCACATATTGCATAGCTAAGAGTAAGAAGGCAAATTGATCCATTAGCTACTTGTACTTTTGGGTGTGCGAAAGAAGAATGCTCCATGAATCTCCTAAGGGATTACTTCAATGCTATTGATTACTGGAAATTAGTGGCACAAGCTAACAATTTGAATACTTTCTGTTTACTACAAGGAACAGAATGGATTGAATGGAACCTTACTCATGAAATTGGTATGACTTGTACTAAAAAAAAGTCCCATAACCAACCCTATTTGGCTATATGTGTTAGGACATTTTGGTCTTTTCGATGTAATCAATTGTTGGACAGTGAGGCGGCGATTATGAGCTCGCTTGCAAATTCTAGCTTCTTCAAGATATGTTTATATCAAACTTCTTCAAGAAACCTGCTTAACATCTTCTTAGACAACCAATTGATATTTCTTAGATTCACAAGGACGATGAATTTGTGAGATTGGTAGTGGATTACTCTATTTTAGATATTAGCCGAAGTGGGTGTGGAGGTATTATTCAAGATGTGCATGGCAAATGGATTTGTCGTTTTGGCTACAAGCTAACAATTGTTCTCCTTGTAATTGCCAAGTTTATTGGTTTTATATATGGCCCTAATTTGTCTTTTTGAGGTACTGCTCAACAATAAATATGTGTATCTTTTTCATTAAGGATTCAAATTTTGATTCGTTACTTTGTGATGGATTGACTCATTCTGTCATATCTAACCGATTAGTAATTTTTGTCTTGTGTTGTGTATCCGACTTCTGAGACGTAGGGATGAAGGAAAAGGACAACTTTGTGAACTAAAATAGAAATTTGGACCGTGGAAAATGCAGGGTCTTGCAAAAGCACAATGCTTTAAGCCCAGGTTTAAAGCCCAATCTATATTCAAGCTTAAATGCGTGGTTCCATTATTCTCTTTCTTCGAAATTTTATGTAATTAATTTGTTATTTTGTTTTGAGAGTACGATTTAATTTTATTTTATTCTTTGGAATCTATGATTTTTTTTGTTATTTATGATTTGATTATGGCATGAATAACACTCTTCAACAGAAAACATTAGCACTACTTTTTTTTTTTTGGTGAGAAAACAGTAGCACTACTTTATATCTGAATTAGCATCAATATTTTTTCTTTTTTATAATAAGCTATATTTCTTATGAAGTTATTATCTTCAGGTAGGAGTTAGATAATTAATTTATAAAGATTAAAATATTTCATTAAGTTCCAAGATATCAATCTAATAAACTTGGTCTCGAAGCAATTTCTTGTAATTAATATTCTCTTTTGGAACGTAGAGGGACATAACTCGCAACTATTTTCCTGCAATTTAAAATTTCAAATGCAAAAGCGGGCCGGATCCCTGCATTGATACTATTTAATTACAAAAAGGTAATTATATTAAAATAAATTATCTACCAATAAAGTTTAGTTAGTTGGTAAGGAATTGATTCACAACCTAAAAACTCGTAATTTAAATCTTATTACTGATGGAAACCCTTGTTAATAATTGATCTGTAAGTACATCTGTACAAATTCTTTGAGCCTGGTGCTATCTTAGCAAAGTAAATCCTTATGATACAACTCATTTAAATTTTAAATATGTACCAAAAAAAATAAATTACCTAAATGAGGGTCAAGTGACAATGTATTAAGAAATCCAAGAATGTCAACTACAAACAACTTGAAAAGAAAACAAAGAAATAAGGGACATGAGATCATAAGCAAGATAATCGATTGTATTCTTATTGAAGATTGAATTCTTGATATGTCACCCCATACATGTGAATAAAAATAATTAACGATATTTAATATAATATTCACTTTGTAGTTTAATTTACTTATTAAAATGAATATTATAGTTTGTATTTTTTAAACCCTCATGAGAAACCAAGTGATAGTTATGCAATACATCATAGTTGATCTCATAGAAGGGTAATACAGATAAAGCCCAATTTGCACTCCAACCGGTATGGATCTCGTATGGTTCGTATGTGTTGGGGACATTAAACTCATGTTAAACGATTAAGATCTTAGGTTAATTAGTTAAAATATTGTGTGAATTAATTAGTTGATCCGTTTTATATACAGACCAGTTTTTAACATGTGATTTATGTGTAATTAATTAGTTAAGATGGCTAATCATTCATCATGAGTTTCCAAAAGTTTTGGGGCTATCACCCTTCAAGAAAGGAGCTGGTTGCCTTAAGAGGGTTTATTGCCATTTCTTTTGTTAAGTTGATTAATAAA
The DNA here is from genome assembly GCA_006871305.1 of Vachellia collinsii. Classification (NCBI taxonomy): domain Eukaryota; kingdom Viridiplantae; phylum Streptophyta; class Magnoliopsida; order Fabales; family Fabaceae; genus Vachellia; species Vachellia collinsii. The sequence continues at coordinate 12,417 of QFDD01115981.1, forward strand.
GCTTC
>QFDD01115993.1:0-11685 GCA_006871305.1 Vachellia collinsii
GATTTATCTGTGCTGGGTAAGCAGTAATCGGTGTCTTATAGATTATTTTATTCTAGGATTGAATGACATTTAGCTGTGAAGCCAAAATCTCTGGATTTTTTTCCTTGATTATTGGATTTGTATGTGCTTTTTTTTTCAATAAACTTTTTGGGCTAAAATCTTACTTTCAACTTGGATTCTGCGTTAATTTCTGTAAAAAGACAATCACATTGTAGCATTGTCTATTATCCCTTGCTCTAGGTTTAATGGGTTAAGCGGATCTTCCATCAATGCTGATATAGACCAAATGGGGGTTTTGTTAGTTCTTGGGAACTGTTATAGTTCTTGGGGTTCGGGAACTCCTACATGCTACATCTCATATTCTCACCCTTTCACTTCCTTCGTGGATGCAGTTGATGATTTAACGCCATCTAGCTGTGAAGCCGAAATCTCTGGATTTTTTCGTGATTATTCGCTTTTGAAGTGTTTTTGAAATAAACTTTTTGGGTTAAGATCTTGCTTTCAACTTGGATTTTGTGTTAATTTCTGTAAAAAAAACTTAATTATAGCATTGTCTATTATCCCTTGCTCAAGATGTCGTGGGTTAAGAGGATCTTCCATCAATGCTTATATAGACTGAACGGGGGTTTTGTTAGTTCTTGAGAACTGTTATAGTTCTTGAGGTTCGGGAACTCCTACATCTCATATTCTCACCCTCTCACTTCCTTCGTGGATGCAGTTGATGATTTGACGACGTTTAGCTGTAAAGGCAAAATCTCCGGATTTTTTTTTTTTGCCTGATTATTTGCTTTCTATATGTTTTTTTAGATAAACTTTGTGGGCTAAGATTTTGCTTTCAACTTGGATTTTGCGTTATTTTATGTAAAAGAACAATCTAATTGCAGCATTGTCTATTAAACCTTGCTCAAAATTTTATGGGTTAAGAGGATCTTTCATCAATGCTAATATGGACTAAATGGGGGGTTTTGTTAGTCCTTGATAACTGTAATAGTCCTTGGGGTTCGGGAACTCCTACATCTCACCCTCTCCCTTTCTTTGTGGATGTTGTTGGTGATTCGATCAAACCATCTGGATATGCTATAACTGAAATTTAATCACATCCAGATTGATCCAAGTAGCCCAACACAAAAACTGAGCAATTGCTTGTGCTTATAAAAAACCGTTAGAGATTTATTTACCTCCGAAATTTATTGATTATCTCTCGAAGGATATTTGCTGCTGCTAAATTCTTTGTGGAAAGAATATACTTGTTTTTACATCATCTGTTCCAGTTTCAGGGCTTGCTATGTTGTCTTGGGGTTTGTTATGGAAAGTGGTGCTAAAGTTTGTGAGGTCATTTTATTGATATGATCGAAGATGGGTTTGTCCAATCCTGCGCATTCCACCTCATTTCACTTTGTCACTATAAACTTTTTAACACGTGTAACAAGATAATGCTAGTTTTTGGATTAACTTGCCTTCATGACAATTTCTCTAGGTTTTGGTAAGCAACAGGCTTAGAGCGTTGGATCTATGAAATTCTAGGACAAGTGCATGATACACTTTAAAAGCCACCAAAATCATGGTTTTGCTGGTTTCCAACCTGAAACCAAACAGGTACATGATCCACATTTAGGCATGCGCTTTTTAGACAGGTGAGGTTATATTCTCTTATGGTACTGGTCTAAGCTTAATTGGAGCATAGAACCGATTTCCCATCACGTGACTAAAACACTGTTACGTCAGAATGTTCTGATTGATCTCATTAAGCTGCCATGGTCTAGAAATCATGCTTGATCGGGATCCTAAGGATAAGCAACGGCTAACTAAACCCCTGCCTGATTTGATTACCATCCATCCGCCAGGGGAGGAAGATGATCACAATCTTTGTTACAGCCTGCAAACATAGAAATGGCTATGTTTTAGACAATCACCACCATTATTTCATCATTCTTGTTTCGATGCTGTAGTGTTAGGAGTAGAGATTTAATCATTGAAGCTGACACCCCCCCTTCTTTTCTTCATTTACTTTTTGTTTTTAAATTTTTTTTTGGAGTCTTCTCATCTGTATAACTTTGACAAGTGCTTCATGATGAGCTTATATATCATTTATACATTAATATTTTCTTAGCATTAGCACTAAACACCTTTGAAGATTGTCGAAGTATTTTTTTTATTTTTACGGTCCAAAATTTTTTACTTTTATAACAGTAAGCTTAGCTTTTTCAGAATATTAGGTGATCTCAAGAATGAATTGTATATATTTATTACCGGAATTTTTCATACATAATTTTTTGAATGAATTTTTCATACATGATTGAACCAGCGTTATTGAAATTTTACGACTACAAATTTATTGCATTGAAGTCAACGATCAATTTCATGATAAAAAAGGAGGAAGAAGAAAGAAGAAAGAAAGTAACGATCAATAATCCCCCCCCCCCCCCCCCCAATAAAATTATAGTGACTTTAATTGGAAGTTGACGGTTTTCTAAGAAGATCACCATATTTAGTTATTTACGCTTGATTATGAGCTGACTAAGATGATGGAAATATAAAAATACGTAGGATGTTGTAAGGAAATTATTCTCAAGTTCAAAGGAGAAGGGGGACATTATTTTAAATATCTTGATATTTGGAATTTATTTCTTTTTATTTTTCCAAAATCAATTTCTTTACACACACACACATTAGCTGTCTAATAACAGTTTAATTCATATTCTTTTATTACCGTAAAAAGATTTGAACTTTAAATCTTATCCATATCACACTCATAAAATATCTAAAATAGTTTATGGTTTATTTGGCCATTTAATTCACCACTTGCTTTGGGGGCGACATTTTTATTCGCCACTTCAGCCACCACCACCTTAGGATTGGAAATCTGGAAATAATTTTCTTCCATTTAATTTTTGTCTCTATTTTCATGGAAATATCACTCGGTCTGCGGACCCTTCCTGCTTTTCTTGAGAAAAAAAATAAAAAGTTCACAAGAGCGTACGTCCGGAATCCACGTCCACTATTAACCAGATTTTAGAGCGTACGTCGAATCCGGGACTGTTGGGAAGTAAACACAGCGTACAGAAAAAGCAAGCCTGAGCACTTCTTCGCAATTACCCACGGAATTGAGAAAAATACAAAAGAGGATTTCAAATTGGAAAAAATATATATATCTTTTTTGTTCGAATTCTTTCCCTTGTGTGAGAAGTTCCTCTCCCAAATTCATCTCTCTAGAAAGGTTGCTTCTACAATCACTCACAGACACTGCTCTTAATCGGTCACTTTTTTACAGTTGCAGCTACTTGGTGGACTCGTTTATCAGTCACTCTCTGCCTTTATGGTGAGTGCCAATTCCAATTCACGCGCTGTACACTGTTTTTGTTTATTATTGTTAGGCTTAAAATGCATTTCTTCTCGGGTAATTTGTTAGCATTTGTAATTTGACATTAAGAGTTTTGTAGTATGGACGTGGAGCAAGTTTCAAGTTTCGTGGTGTTAGTGGTACGTTAGAATTGTGGGGTTTCTGTATTGTAGCAAAATTGTTGAATTCTACGCATTCTCTTGTTCCAATTGTCATTTTAATTATGTTGCATGTGGAGGTAAACGGGTGCGTTCCATTTATTCAAGGAAAAATATTAAATTTATCTCTTTTGGGTTGTTTCTGGACTTTCCAGTTTGTATACAGGAGGTGCATGTGAATTTTTCATGGAGATGTTGGTTGGAATTGAAGATAATGACGAGGGGAAGCTTGAAGACGGTGGGGTTGATAGAAGTAGCTCTGCTTTGTCTTCACCGAAGCAGATTGCTAACCCAGTTGTGTACAAGCTCGTGCGGGTATATTAAACTATTTCATTTCAAATTTGTGAAAGAGAATTGGAAGTTCCATCTATTTGAGTTTGTTCTGATCAAGATACAAAAAATCTTTGAAATTGAAAATTTTCTGCTAGGAACGGCCGTTATTATTTTTGCCGACTGTTATTGGTATCATATGCTAGATATTGAACTGAATGCAACAAGAGGCAATTTAATTGGTGCTATTGCAGTTTAACGGTTATGTAATGTTATATCTGACATGCTTGAAGAGAACCACATGGGGGGTTGTTCGTGACGGTGAAAAACTAAATATGCCGTTGTACTTTCATATTTTACAACTTCTATTGATAGATACGATGGTTAACGTATTGAAGGTTGTGGAACCATACCCTCAAGTATGCCTACAATCATGTTTGCATACCAAGTGAGCTTAGGCTTTCATGTTGATGAATTGTAATTATCTCACAGACCACATAATCTTCTGTGAACATTTTCGTCTGAGTTTTGTGGGGCCTGTATGAACATTATGGTAAATTGGTAATTGTTTTTTCAATGCAAAAAAATGGCGACACAATGATGTTTGACTATTTATGGCGTCTACAGTATTTTCCCTGTTGATGTGTGAGTCTATGTTGCCTACGTTGTTGGAAATCTTGAAGTCATTAGAACTTTATTATCTGCATGTATATTTATATGATGATTTTTGTGAGCAGAGTTATTCACTTCACCTTGATGAATATAAATATAATTGACATGATTCGTTGAAGATGCACTTTGAGGTTAATTGTGGTGAGTCTTGTGAATCCAATCGTGTCAAAACATCTTTTTGCAACTGCTCGTTCTTAACCTGAAATCCAAGTCAAGGAAAACTTAGTCATCTATGTAAATGTTACTGAAGAAAGAGAATGAACAAATTTGCTGGTTTAACGAGTCTGTGAGGGTTGCAATGATGTCAGACATCCTTCTGAATGAAGTTGTCTTTGATAGTCTAGTATATTTGCAAGTTGCTAGTTCATTTTATGCTTGTCCGTGTTCCTTCTCTAGATTTCATGTTGTCTTTGACCCTGCTTGAATAATAATCATTTTGATATTTAATGTCCGGCAACTTTGCTTAAATAATAATCACTTGAATGTTGATGTCTTGCATAATCATTAGGTTGAAGGGGATGGGAGGTTAGTTCCTGCAACAGACGATGAATTAATTGAGGTGGAGGATTTCCTTGAGTTCGACCAGATTGAAATAGGTGTTGATGCGGACAATGGACTCCATGAAGGATGTTCATCAATTGAAAGGTCTTCCTCTGAGAAGCTTCAATTGGAGTGCTCAGAAGGTGTGTCTTTTCTTTTTCTCTTGCTGTATAAGCTACTATATCTGAAAATTTTTAAATGCAATGCTGAAGCAATGACAATATTTATGCATACAAACTGACGATTATGTCTGTCCAAGACCAGGGATTGAAGCGTTGCTTATGTCTATCAATAGTTAGGATTATCTTTTCAAACTATAATTTCCAAACTATCATTTGCTGGAGAGAGAATTGGTTGTTTGGATATTGTTTATCAAAGTTACTTTCGAATGTGTAATTGCCAGAAAGGTATTGCCTTTCATTACTTTTTCCAATTTACACTTAGAATTTTATATGATTGATCATGAAATATAATTTATTAAATGCCATAAATATTGTAAATTTTTTTAACTTTTGAGTTTAATATTAAAATAAAAATTTTAAAATGCCTTTTCATTTAAAGTATATATCTCATCTTCAAGGGTAAAGCTGGAAGAGCTGTGTTGCACATTATTTATGTTTCAGTTCTCTGAATGTTTCTTTCTTTTCCTTTTTCTGGGGAAGTCATCATCGTGTTTGTGATTTTAATGGGTAAAGTATTTATTATTTTGTTTCCATCATTTGAATTTTGACGTCTTACTATGTCTGGACACAATGTGTGTCACAATCAGATACCGCAGAGGCAGATCCAGGGAAATTAAATGCACGACTTCAGGTATTGGGTTAATTTCATTTTTATTCTCTTGCTCACATATGCACAGACATTCATTGTCGGATTACATTCACTCGTCTGATACTTTGTGGTTTTATTTCCTTGGTTCAGAATTTTTTTTTAATTAATGTGTCAATTATTTTAATTGAATTGCTGTTTCCTTTCCAAGCTGAAAAATTGTTGTGACTTAGTGTAGGACTGTAGGCACCTAATACTTCCATCTTTCCTTGTATAATCAGTGCACCAAAGGATAGCTTAAATATTTTTAGTGAACAATGACGAAAGTTAATATAATTGAAAGCGTGAAAAAATTGGATACACTTCATTTCAGCTGAAGTACGTAGATAGGTGTGCTTGGTTTGCATTGGTAAATTGCAATTCTTCTATTTCTTGACATGGCAATGAAAATAAAAAATTAGGTATACAAGGCTTGGTCTCTTGCCTGTCAGAGAGTGCGCATTTAGAAACTTCGTTGGACATGATTCCTGAGTGGTTTGTTATGATTGTCCTGCAGGACCTTTTGTGTGAGTTTGCTTTTAAGCTTGGAATTGCTTGTTTATATACAAACTTTGTAAACATGTATGACCTCATCTATTCCTAGTAGCTTGCTGTCAATTTCTTTCAGTGGTATTTGGCCAGTGCCTTTCTGCTTAAATGTCTTCTTGTCCTGGTTCTGTAGCATCTATAATGCTAGGATCCTTCTTGACTTCTATAATCTTTTGTAGTTTATTGAGCAGATGTTGCAAAAAGTCAAGGAGGAAGAGAAGCTTCGTTTGGCCTATGGATCACCTGGTCTTTCTTATGTAAATGTACACAGTCAGTGTTCTGCTGCTGATTTGCCTGTCATGGATGGGATAATTCAGTGTGATACTTCCTTCCAGGATATTGTTCCTTCTTCAGTACCATCTTTAAATGACAGTCATAGTAATCAATCACAATATATTGGTGGATGTTCTAGACCTTCCGAAGGACAGATGGAAAGTGGATCATCTACCTCTGCTGTCTATTCTGCTTTGAAGCCTGATTTATCGATGATAAAAGGAGAAATATGCTTGGACAAGTTATCAATCAGAGAACTTCATGAACTATTCAAAGTGACTTTTGGTCGGGAAACTACTGTGAAAGACAAGCAGTGGCTGAAGAGGAGGATTGCCATGAGTTTAACTAACTCTTGCGATGTTTCAGCAACAACTTTCATAGTAAAAGATAACAAAGTGGTTAAAAAATGTGAGGAAGGTGGTGAAGGAAATGCGGATGTTGTACTCTTCAAGGATACTATAGCTGGAGAAGAGGATTTCAACTGTAAGGATTCATCATATGCTGAGGGTACTGAAAATGAAGATTATCAAGTTGTTTCTGGAAAGAGACTGAGAAGTCATAAAGTGGAGCATGATTTGTTTAGTGAGAGTCTCCAGACAGAACAAAGAGCTGCCAAAAGAGTCCGGAAGCCCACTAGGAGATATATTGAAGAGCTCTCTGAAAATGAGTCCAGGGACCACAATCCTAGGTGGTTAAGTTCAAACAGAAGTATGGAACTTGGACATGTCTCTCCAAACTCATATAATGGGCCTGCTAGGAATGTTTTTTCAGTGGGGAGAACTATTGTAACAAGGTTTGACTCTCTGGGAGGTTCTGGAATTTACATACCTTGTGTTTCCCGGATTCGAAGATGTCGTCCAAGGAAAAATATCGTGCCTCTTATGGTGAGTGGTGCTGTTTCATTTCAAATTATTTTTCATTTTTCTAGTTTTAGATAATGCCTTTCATGCATTATTTTTCGTATGATCCATGTAGTCCATCCGACTTAGTGGAATAAAGGCATTGTTGTTGTTGTATCATGATAATTGTTGTCCTTATTTCTGCATGATGGTAAATGATCTTGCTCTGTTATAAAACGCATACCATAATGCAAGTGATAAGTTAGTATAATTTTTTATTTTTTTTATATAGTGTGTGAGAAGAAATATGTAACTTTTTTTTTGGTAAACGTTTTTTTTTAATACATTACAGCATACTATCATCTTGCTTTCTCTTTTACTATGGCTTTTGTCATTAATTATTGCTTTCATCTGTACCTTTTATTGGTTGACTCTAAAAGTTTATCACTTTACTCTAATGCCAAGTTCGAATGCATTGTCCCATCATCAACAAAACATCACTACTGTGTGAACTTAGTCCACCTCCTGAATAATTATGTTGCTATAAATTATATTTAATTTCTTACAAGCAGAATGATATGGTTTCTTCCCAGAAATTCCATGAAAGCTGTGGCATGGTGGAGGTTACCGACTTAAGCAACAAGGCCCTTAGAGGAGAGCATGGTTCTCAGGAAGATGAGGGATGGGACAAAGTCTTTAAATCAAGATCCACACCTGCAAAATTTCAGCAGCGAGTAAGTCTGTGTTGCAACACCACCCTCCCCCCTCCCCCACCAAAAAAAATAAATTAATAAATAAACAAATAATTTTTTTTTCCGGTTACTGAATTTATTTGTTAAAAATGGCAGACCCTGGATGAGTTGCAGAATGTGTTATTTAGTTTAAATTTTCTATTTGTATAAAAATGACCATGTTAAATAGTTAAACTCAATGGTGGAAATGAAACTTTTTTTGCATTTCTGGCGGGAGAGAACTGGATTGGAAAATAAAGAGAAATGGCTTAAAGTGAATTTCTTGAGATATTCCTCATAGGAGGCTAGTTACATTACTTTGTGCACACACAGCAACCAGTCATTAATCAATGATTCTCTGACTCTCTTAGCGCAACCAGTCATTATGGCAGTGGTTCCTTTTTGTTCTCCAATCTAATTCCTTGACATAATAATTTGTTTCTGATATTTTCAATTTTTTGGGTGTGGGTATATTGGATATAGTCTACTGTTGAGCAGAAAGATGAACAGTCTCCATTACTGGACAGAATTAAGGCACGACAGGAATCAAGACTGAGAAAGGCAGATCTGTCTAGCTATAGTTTAGATGAAAACATAGTGACTGTCCCTACTTCAAAGGGCGGAATGAGAAGGAAGCATCATAGAGCATGGACCCTTGTTGAGGTGATGAAATTGGTTGAAGGTGTATCACGGTGTGGAGCAGGGAGATGGTCTGAGATAAAACGGCTTTCTTTTGCTTCCTACTCATATCGTACGTCTGTTGATCTTAAGGTATTTTTAGTTTTGGTTTTTAAACCATCTGATATGGATGTTTGGTCATGTTTATAGCTGGGCAGCAGGCAGCTGAATGCTGATTTTCTAATGCAGGATAAGTGGAGGAATTTGCTTAAAGCTAGCTTTGCGCAGGCAGCTTCGGATGAGGGTGTAAGTTCTGACTATTATTTTAATTTGATCTTATAGAGTTCGGCCAAGTTGGCTTTTTCTGTCCAATGTCCTCTGCCAGCGCATGCTGGGATTTGTGTCAGCAAATATCCTTGATGTTATTTTTGGATATAGGAGAAGCAAAGGTTTGCAACCTTTTTTGTCCCCCTTCAGCGTTCGCCATAATTAACATACTGAGAGCTGGTTATCACCATAATAGTGACATTTTGCCACTTCTAGTCACTTTCTATGTACCGAAAGAAAGGATTATTTATTACTTTGGTGATTCTCACGTATGAACCATAACTCATTTGATGGCTAGAATGTTATTCATTTTTCTGTAGCAGTAAATTTGACCTGGTCACAAAAAGTCCTATAGCTTGTCTGGGAGCACTTCTGTTTTGCTTTTTAAAATCATTTTTGCATTTCGAGACAACACAACTTTCACATATGCAAAATCAATTCTCAACCACCAATCGAAACGGGTTAGCAGCATGTAATGTTTGTAAATTCTGCATAGTTGATTATTGACATTAAAATTTGTCTATTTTCTTCTCCTCCCGTATTATAGATGAACTCACGGAAGCATGGTACAGTCCCTATTCCTGAGCCAATTTTGGTACGAGTAAGAGAGCTTGCCGGGATGAATTCTCAGATACCTATTAGCTTCAGCTCGAGCAAACTAACAGCCTCCTGTACTGAGGTTGCTCATGATGAAAGATCAGCGTACTTGTAGCTTTGTAAATAATACCAGGGCTATAAAAATAAGAAGCTAACTTGTGCTCCGCCTTAAACCAATCCGTATCTTGGGATGGATGGTTGGATCCATGTAGTCTTTTGTAGGCGCTAAGAAAAATTGTCTAAAAGTGTAATGTACACGTTCATTAGTTTCATTTTGTGTTATTAGTTCATCACTGTAACTGTTTCGATCCTTCTCTGTAAATCTGTGGTTTTGAAAATACATGCATTGGTCCAGTGACGTGTTGTACCCAACGGAATGTAGTTAGATGAAATAGTGATCATCTTCCAAGACAGAACTTGCACGAGTTTCAACCAGTTTTCAATTTCAGTTTTCCATGTTACTGCAGGTTCACAAGTTTTTCGAGCTTTTAATATTTTATCATCAAGCAATGCAATTGCACTATCATGGAAACATGCCAAACACATCAAAGGGTGTGTTCAATTCATAATCATTCATATTACATCACCACCTGTTCCATTTCTCTAGTTGTTATTCTTATTCCCGCTTGGAAGGAAGGTGAAATCGAGGATTCTGCTATGAATGGAGAATGGAAATGTAATATAATCATGTTAGTTTTTAGTCCAAGCTTACCTCTTTCTTTTCACAAGTCTTGGCTTATTATATCTGGTTTAAATTTAGGTTGTTAAGGAAACCGATCAGTTAAGTGGGTCGTTATACGGTTATAGTTAGAACTTGATGCTTAGGACATCGTTTAAATATAATAATGTAGAGAAATTAACAAAATAGATAGAATCTTAATTTAAAAAATCGAGAGAATCTACTTGGTTTTCACCGTGATATGCGAACTGACTGAATATACATACGGGCGTGCAAGGTACCTTTGTGTCATATTTTTCATTAATTATTTATTTTACTGAAACACATGTATTTTTCAATTTTACGCAACTGTGTTTAAGGTATTATTATACATTCAATAAGAACATATTTTTTAATGAGAATTTAACTCTTGATTCACCATTTTATGAGGTATTAATCACTTTTCGTAAAATCCAACCCCGTTTATTAGAATTTGTTGGATAAGCAACTCGAATCTCGCACAACATACAAAATGATGGCTAAAACTCTGCTTCGTCTTTGACAATGTGCCTTCCTCTTCTATATTCATTCTTGTCTCAGTGCCGCTTCTAATATCCTTCATACATTGCTAAACGCCCATGTCGCCTCTTTGCAATTATCGTCTATATTTTTGCTTCAATGTTACCAATTCATAACAGAGCAACCAAACAAAAAAAAAAAACAAAAGAAAGAAAAAGAAACTAACGCTGTATGTTTGTCTTCATTATTTTAATGCCGTACATCAGTTAATATTAAATTATAACATTTTGTCTTTTATACTAAAACCACCTCCTGAGAACATCTCATTTACTTGTGGGGGTAAGACTGTCTATAACTATCTCTCCCCAGACCCCACCCAGACCCCATTAAGTAGAAACCTTGTTCATTGGACTACCATTTTTTAATACTTAATCCACCTAGGTTGTTTTTATAATTGAATGAGATAGATTCACAAAATGGGAAGATGATGGGGATAATAATAATACAACATAGGATGTTACAGAAATTTCCCACTCCAATTCATTCATTATTTGTTTTGTTCACATCTTATTATATTCTAGTCAGCTTTGTCTATTCTGCTCTATATTTAGCAAGATGCAATAATATATATATATATATATATTAATAACATTCCACCAACCCGAACCCTTTAACTCCTACACGGCTCTATACTCCTTTCACTATTCACAAGCGCTATCATTTTCATGGCTTTCAACAATCATATTCAGCTCCCTCCCGTCACAAATTTTGAACTGCGTCTCCTCCT
>QFDD01115999.1:0-11003 GCA_006871305.1 Vachellia collinsii
AGCACCTGCAGGTCAATCACCGAGTGGAGCTTCTGGTTATGGGAATCAAGGGTACGGTTACGGTGGTTACGGTGGGTATGGTGGAGGTGATGGTTCTTATGGGAACCCTGGGGCATATGGTGCTGTCGGTGGGCGTTCCGGAAGTGTCCCAAACAGCTACGCTAGTGGTCCAGGAGGAAATGAAGCACAAGGGAGTGGTGGCAACTACAATGGAAGTGGCTATGGTGATGCGAATGGAAGTTCTGGATATGGGAATGCGGCATGGAGATCTGAGCCTGTGCAACAATCTGGAAACTATGGGACTCCTCAGGTAAATGGTCCTCATGGTGGGCAAGTCAGTTATGGCAGCAGCTATGGTGGTGCACAGTCAAGGCAGGCCCAACAGCAGTAATTTTGACAGATTTTCAACTGGATCGTTCAACTTCATCTATTGGACCCCTTTTTCAGATTTTAAATTATGAGGTCATCATGAATTCTTCTGCCCTGCAGCAATTGAGTTGCCCAAGCTCCATGTCAATACACTGTGGGACTGGTTGGGTTGCTTGAATCCCAGTAGTTTGCAGTTCTGTTTCCGTAGTCTATAATAAGTAGTGTTTTTGAAGAGATACTAGGTGCTCTTTTCTATATAATATTTGCTAATGCGTGTAGCTTTAAATTATGCGTGCCTATGATTTTCTTTTAGTTGATTGGGAATTTGGTTACTGTAGTGTTTCACCTGTAGAAGCTTATTGCACTTTATATTTTTGGTTCTATGTGGTTGATTATCTGTGTTTTTATCTTCTGGTGCTTTCATTTTGTTCATATTCTTTTAAGTCTCCTCTTTTAACTAAATATGATCATAAATCATAAATAGATGGAGAAAGATGTCCTCGTGGTATATGTTTGGTAGTGATATTGGCTAGTGTCCTACTTTGACAATAGCATTACTTGATTAATTGATTTGATTCACTTAATTATCTCTTTCGCCATCACGTTTCCATGTTTGATTTTATTCTACTTAGGGTACCCCTTATTGACTGCAGTTAGGAGCCAGGAAATTCTTGTGTAGGCTCATGCTTCAATTGTTTTGACGAGTAGAAATAAGGAGAGTAGTGAAGGTATTTACTGATAGCAGTGAACACTTGAGTTGATCACTTCATAATGGGTAGCAATAATGGTAGTGGTAGTTGAAACTTTGAGGATGGCATAATCATTTCCCCCTGTATTTGCACTTGTGTTGTACAGGAGGAGAGGTGCACGAGTACTGAAGTGGAGCCAAGTTTCCACTTATGGCTGAACACAATCCTCATAATGGGCTTGGTCAGGGGGTTGATAAGCATGCTATGAACGTTGTTCAGTCATAGTGTTTTTCTGGGACAAAGCAGCTTCACACTTGGAGGTTCCAGGCTTGTTCAAGTTTGATAAAATTCTTAACCTACAGTCTGGTTTGAGGTGGTAGACAGGAAGTGAGGTGGATGGTCGGCAGCACGTTGACTAAAGCTGTTAGCCATGGCTTGGTTCAAAATTTTGTCCTGAATTTTAGGTGGCCAGCCAATTGATGTTCCCAATGTTTAATTGTGGTTTTTTGTGCCAGTGGACTTGAGAGACTTCTTATTCATAATAGCTTTGGTCAAGTTTCTAATTGAAGGTGATTTGCTAAAAAGCTAATTTGTTCTGATGTAAATTTTGTTTTGATGTTTGTGATAATGAATCATATGATAGAGACGTAGGGGCTTTTGTGAGTAGGATTACCTACCGTTCTGATTTATGGCCACCTTTCGGTTTGCTCTACCGAGAAAACTCGGTTTATAATTTTTTTTTGGTTATCCGGTTCACTACAGAAAGTGTTATAAATGTGTAGCTTGACTTACCACGGTTGCGTCTTTCAAAAATTTATTGCGCATGTTCCTTTTTGAAAGAACTCCGTAGTATAGATACTGGGAACTGTATCTAAGTGTTGTTCTTTGCCTTTTTGCTTCACTTCTCATGTGGTAAATTCCCTTTGGTTTGTGAGGCACCATATTCTTCCTTGGTACAGGTTGATGTGAGAGGTCATGAATTGTTGCAGTGTTTCTCATGTATTATCTTCCTAATACGTTTGAATGACTCATGACCAGTGCAGTACTTTAAATTTATGTGATTTTGTTGGTAGATTAGCAATTAGACAACCAATTAACTTATTCATTACCCTTTAGCATTTTCTAATTGCGTATCCTATCATGGTTGTGAGATTTCCTACTAGCGAAGCATGTAGTGGAAGTCTCAGTGGGTATGTGCTGTCGGTATATGCATTAGCGAGCAGGTGGTATTGTTAAATTTGATTAGGCCAACATTTAGTTATTCGTTTGTATGAGATGATAACATATATGGGGAGTAGGAACCCTGACGTTTGGGTGTTTCGTTTGATGTTTTTGGCTTATGGTTGTGCCATGTGGAAGGTTAACGTTTGGGATCTATTTGGTTCGGAATAGAAATAGAAATCAATGAAGAAAACAATTGCAAGTGCAGAAAATTCTTGTATCTCATAGTTTCCTATGGCCTAGAAGATCGTTATACTTGAGTAACTAACACCATCTTAGATCCAGAGAAGTGGAGATTCCAAAAAAAAATGATGTTAAAGAGCTCTAGTCTACCCAAAACAAGTATCTCTGAATATTGTAATGAATGAAAATTTTATCAAATATGAGAGGCATGGAAGATAAATGATGGTGCGATAATAAGCTATTTTTTCAGTTTTGTTTAAGGGTGAAGCTTTTGATTCTGTGAGAATTAAATCAACATGATGGCCAACTTTTGTATGGATCTCTGAACGCACTTGTGTTCCCGGGGTGTGAGAAAACCACCTACATTGAATCATACACATCAATTCAAACTCTCAATATGTTTTGTTATGGTAGAAAAATTCATGAAAGGCCGAAAATATCTGCCTAAGATCGAGTTATTTCATAGGGATTGAAAAGGTATATTAAAAACTTAAAGGACACCATTAAGATCAAGTTCTACTTGTCCAATGCTATTCTTAGTGATGCTATGATAGGCAAAACCCTAAAGCTATTCTTGGTTCAATTAAACTAAATTCTTACTACTTGACACAAGTGACTATGTTGGATCATGCCAAGTGACTTGAAAGCATCAAATTAGTTACTTATACAGTAACCCTTGATGTATACCTGATAATTCCCAAGTGTACGAGACTTGAATCCGGCTGCGCAGTAATCAAAATAGTATTTCCATGTCTGAATGAACTTCTCATTAAATCCAAGATCTAGGATTTCACTATCATCATAAAAAGGGGAAAATCCAAGAGTCGGTGATGAGTAAAACCTGTAGTTTAGTATAGAGCACTAGTGTATGAATTAAGAACATACTTATGCTTTTCCATGAAGTTCTTCCTCCACCACCTTAGTGTTTGATAGTAATGAATTCCCATGTTTTCTATGTGCTCCACACTACATTTGAGAGCATTTGTTTTAGTAAAAGAAGAATGAAAGAAATGCTTTACATTGGAATCCATCAAGAAAACATGTAACTTATACCAGAATCTAGATGTAGCTGCCATAGCTGATGTTATTCGGCTCAGTGAGGGTAAGCAACCACCTGGAAAGATATACTCCTTTATAAAATCTGAACTGCGCCTATACTCGTCATAACGCTCATCCGGTATCGATATGAACTAAAAAGAAAAACATAAATATCCTCACCAGTTAGCAGCAATTTAAGTACTAAAATGAATATAGTTTAAACTGTTAATTGGGAAATATCAGTAGATTTTGTTGTTTTAGGATTGAGCATAACAAACTCAAAATAAAAAGATCGAAGGGGAGACCAAAACATTTCATATTCTATGTTATTACCTGTAGAACAAAAAGTCCATCATTAGCCAACAATGATTCACAACAACCAAAGAACTCTTCCATATATTCATGACCAACAGCTTCTATCATCTCACTGAAATAGGCCGATACATATCATGAAAGAAATGTTGAAAGTAATGCCTTTGTTAGATATGATTGTATTGAAATTCAAAGAAAAGAACTCACCACGATATAATCCTATCATATTTGCATGTCTTGGGTAATTGGCGATAATCACAAAGAAGAAGTTTGATGTGGTCCTGGACGCATGAATAGCTAATATTAAATATGAAGGTACCAAAGATTTTTCAATTTCATAAGCACATCGAACACAACTAATTTCTCTCTAGCACAATGAGGAGAAACTCAAGTTTCATAAGATGAGTGGAGCAAAGGGATAAAATATTAAGGCTTACTCCGTAACATCCATAACTATAATGAAGATTTCAGTAGAGGAGGACTTGGTTAAGAAAGAATTTAATACCTCAAGGCCAGCATCTCTAACTCTCTTTTCTGCTAATTTCAGTTGCTCCTCAGACAATGTTATACCAGTGTATTTGCAACTGGTTCGTTTCACGACTTCAATGGCTAAGCTGCCCCATCCACATCCAATCTCAAGAATCTCATGCTTCTTCTCTACTCTAGCCTTCATATTTATTTGAAGAGGAAAATACTTGTAAATGGAGATCTTCTCCAAGATAACCACTAAAATATTGAAATAACTTCTTAGGCGCTCACTTTTTCAATCAGTAGCGAGATTTTTCTCATCTGTGCATCTTTTAGGTCTTCGTTTTCGTTCTGAGGTAATTAATGAAAGGAAAACCGAAAAATATATCAAGGCTGCTTTAGAAGTTATATGATATTGAACGCAGGAATCAAAAAGTCAAGATCCTGACCTTAAACACAGCACATGAGTAAGTCATTGTTTCATCCAAGAAAAGAGCAAAGAGTTCATTGCTCTAAAAACAGACCAAAAGAGAAATGTAAACTTTCAGGTGTAATCAGCGGCCAATATATGATAGATAAAAAAAAAAAAAAAAGATGGGGCTCAATATAAAAGGGGTTGACTACCAGATCATAATGCCTAGAGATGTTCCTACGAGCCTGTGTTAGAGTATTTTTCCTTGAAACATGCTCAACGAAGAACTTTGCGGATGATATGCAAGATGTGAATAAAATTGGTGTCCACCAACCCCTGAAGCCATCAAAATCAGAAGGGTTGATACAAAATGTGAGTACTACTTCATTGTAGGCTTCAATATCTTCCATATGCACTATACCTGTTCTTTAATTTTGAATTGTGAGAATCTCTATTGACTATGAGAATCTGCATTAAACATTAGGGTTTATATAATTGAGAACCAAAAGGAACATTTGTGTTCAATCATGAGAACGGTTTACCGACCAAAAATAAGTTTAAAAGGCCTTCATCATGATCAACGAATGAAAAGTCCCCATTGATATATGCATCTGCAAGGCCTAAATCAGCTTGTGTCATGACCTGAAATACACATAAATAGTATCAGTTTATTCTATTTTTTAAACCAACTACAAGTGATTTTCCCTTCCCCAAACCTAGAATAAGAACAATAATTTATAGGTCATGCATAGATTAAAAGTATATACCTTCCAATAAAATTGAGGATTGTGGACCCTGATAACACATTTCAATAGGCTCCCTCTCCCATGTCCCTCAAAGGTGAACATGGTTCCTCCTTCCTCTAACAAACTGTAACACCTCAAGGTACAATATATTGAACACCATTTCTATATTTGTAAAGTATTAAACATTGAAGGCATGCTGCATGCATATACATTGGGGACATTTTTCTCTTGAGAATTCACTCCAAAAAAAAAATATATAAAGTCTCAAAAGAAAACTCACATTAAACACCCAATAGAGATGTATAATTTCAGGAATCGAGTGACAAAAAATCGAGCGCCCAGTTCTGTCCAAGAAGGTACCATGTGTTTCGGGTTGCTTATAAGGGCACAACTTCTTCCAAGAACCTCACATGCTACAGTCAGGCCAGCCTAAAATTTTAAACTTTACTGTTCAATCATTTTTATCCACTCAAAAATGATGACATGATTTAATTAGTAATATAAGCATTTCAATTAATGTTAATCTATACATCCAATTCAGAATCCAAAAAATTTTGTTGTCTTAAATCATAGCTTCTTGAATACCCCCCAAGTGAGTTGGAACGTCTTCTACAAGATGATATATCTGGAGTTACATTTCTTAGAAGAGTTGTAATGTAATTGCTGGGGTTTTATCTATCTTTCAAAAAAAAAAAACCCTTGCTTAACAGTCAGCTTAAATTAAAAAATACATATTGTAGTCTTTTCCCTTTCAAAGTCAGCTCTTACTATCAAGTGTTGGGAAAGGGAGGGAGGGAGGGAGGGAGGAGAGATATTTTATTCCATCCAATCTATTATCATTCTCAACCTAATATAGTTTGCCCTACCCATGCTATTTGCACATGCGTTACTTAACTCCAACAAACATATTTACTGCTGTTACATTTGTACGTCATCCTACCTTTAATCCATCTTCATGAAATCCATAACCTGAAACAAAAGAACAGAGTATTTTTCGTCAATGGTAATTTGAGCTGGACCAAAATTCCAGAAAGAAATGTGACTCTTTCACATTGTACAATTTTGGTAAAACACGTGTGAGGTGTGTGTGTAAGTTAATTTCACGGAGAGAAAGTTCATGAACACTGGTGTTGAACTAGGAATGGAGAATATTTAAACACAATAAATAGGAATTTACCTTGGTAGGCCCCACAGAACCAAATTCTTCTTTTCCCTTGAATGACGTGTAATTCAGATGCAGCTTTTGATGCAGAGATAGAAGGAACTGGATGGCCAGTTGACCACTTAAGTAATGTATCTTGTGGCGTGTGATCAGGATTTAGAGTTACAAGGAACGGTAGACTTGTTTCTCCTAAATTCTGCAAGTTCAAATTTTTCACAGTAAATTAACCGTGATCATTCACAAGGAAAAATAAATGATTGCTTAAAGAAACTTTTACTTCCCTCAAGAGCACAAAATCCACTAACCTGAAGAATATTGAGCCAATATGTCACACACACTTTATTGTTAGTATCTCCCAAAAAATTCCATGCACTCCATGCTGCTGGGTTTTTGGGCATTAAATTTTTATCACGATGAAGAAAAATATCACTGCCAATACAAAATAAAATATATAATTGTACGATTGAACTTATTTGTATATACGCAACATCTCAACTCTAACACATCTTATTCTGAACGCTAACATAAACATCCAAACATATACTTCTTGACCCGAATAACTCATGTATTATATTCTCAATATTGTGCTCTAACTCTTAAAAAATGAATTTTGAGGGTTCTATCTAATAATCAGCATGTTTGGTTTACTCCCACTAACTCAGTTTGACCTCTGTTTGAGATGGCCTCTCGCAAACTTAGCGTTTGGTAAACATGAGCATTTTCACAAACAAGTATAGTTCAAAGAATACTCTGAGTATTACATGCATGTGCAGGTTTTGATTTGTACTATTAGAGTCATAAGATCAATTGAAAGACTATATATGAGGAAGGATTAACCTGTACTCATATTGAAAAGCTCCAAGGATTCTCCTCTCATCAAATGTTGCTTCGTCCCCTAATATTCTCAAAGCATCAGGGGCATGTACGGCCATTATGCATCCATCATAGATGTCTTGAGTACCATCATTGCATTGCACAACGCACCCTGCAATTATTGTGGTTCTAAAACTTGTTAAAATACCAGCATTGAAAATTTCTGAACTTGTCATGGAAAGGGGAAAAAACAACTAAAACAGTTAAAAAAACAAAAATTTTAATATTTCTAACCTTGTTCAGATGTCGAAACTGTTTTTACTTCAGAGTTAGTTACTATCAGGCAACCTTTATCAAGGAGCTCATCTTTGACCTGATATGTCCAAAATCAAGAATCAATACCAGATTCTTGTGGGGGGAAAAGGCTTAGTATCGTAATGAATAGACATGCACCTTACTAACATAGGTGTGTGAGCGGGATTTGACAGTAAGCCATTGGGGGCGGACAAAGAGCTTAAAGGAGAAGCAAGTAGGTGAATTAGGAAGTAACGTTGACAACTCTGATCTTAAAACTAGAGCAAGAATAAATTATACAAACATAGGAAAATGGTAATTTGCATAGTACGAGTACCTGAAGTAGATGATGGTTGCGACAAAATGAGAGAACAGAGAAAGCAGAAAAGCTCATAACTCCTTGAGAAGGGCAAGACCAAATTGAACCACAGATTGGAATCTAGAATAGATACGCACTCACTTGTTTTAAGCCAAAATAAAACTATAGAGTAGAAAAATACAAGACTAGTAGTTATAAGGAGTAGCTTATCATACAAGGTAAGCCTTCTGGAACAATTCTGAGTAACCCCGTACGCTGACGAACTGACCCAAAGTTTCATTGCGATCAAGATCTGGGTTATTCTCAAGCCTCTCAAGATAGCTGCATTTTAATTTGCAAGAGGAAAAGAAACTAAATATTGTTGTTCTAGCCAAATGTGTAAGTAGTTTTCAAGCTTACTAAAGAGCCCAATCTATATACACACACGCGCGCGCAGGGAAGGTGGGTGGGTGTGTGTGTGTGGGTGGTGTGTGTGTGTGCGTGCGTGCGGGAAGGTGTGGGCGAGCGTGTGCGTGTATGGGGACTAGCCTTAGAACATCATGTTTGAAGCTGATAATTTCACGAATCATTTGCCAGAAGTAAGGGTTGAAAAGGTTAGTTTTCTGGGCAAACAAGCTAGAGAAACCGTTTCGACTGCCCCACTCGCAACCTTGGCCTTTGTCCAGGCTCACTGCAAATGACATGTCAGATAGCTCCATGTCAACCCCCAAGCTCTCGAATAACTCCATCATATTTGGATATGTAACCTACACGTTCCATTAATACAAAATACTCACTATTACATTACTCTTAATTCGATGGGGTGTTTCATAAACACATGCAAATCAATCATGAACCATTTGAGAAACCACGTACTTGGCTACATGTAGCTATGCATGCCAAATATGAGAGAAGCTACAAAACTTTAGGATATGTGCATGTATGGGAAATATGAATATATAATTATGCATGCAACAAAGTAAATAACACATGAAAAAATGGATTCTATAAAAATGCCAATTTTTTTTAAGGTTTTAATTGTTTAATAGTATATCAAATGACATTATTATATGTTTAAAAAAATGTTACCCTTACTTTATTTGAACATCACCTTCCGTTAGAAAATAAATTTTACATCCCTTTTGCTAACTAAATGTCTACCGCCAATAAAATTCACATTTTTCATTTTCATCTTATGATGTCTTCGTGGTCCAGAGGCGGCCACGTCACAGAGTCTCTTATCAAGAATTCCAAGCCATTCGCAGCCTGGAATGCTATTAATTTTAGTCTAATCACTAATACCTCCGCTCTTTAAATTTAAATCACTCATAACAATATAATAAATACATTAAGCTTCCTTCCTTTTAATTTTTAGCACCCAGATTACGCCTCTAATTTTGAAAAAACTACACTCTCACTCAAAATATAGTATTTCATTAGAACCATTTTAAATGTAGGGTATATTAATTAAAAATTTTATATCAAAACACTTCATGTTTACAAGTTTCCACCTCTCCTCATTTTCCCTTTCCATCATCTTCTCTCCTAAACTATATGTATAAAATTTTTTTTGGGGGGGGGGGGATATTTATCTACTAATAGCAAGCGATTCCTAGAAATAATCAATTACTATAAAGATGTATTCTGTTTTAAGTATTAAATTAGTAATTGTGGAACTGTCATGATGGTGGGACATAAAGGGATGAAGATAAGTTATAACGAGTAATGCCAAGGTAATCAATGCAGTCTTACCTAGGGCTGACAATCTTCTAACGAAATCCTAAATCAGTAATTATACAGTATTAATTTAGACCCATACGTTAATTACATACTCCAAACTAATTAATCATACAAGTATGTATCCAACCATGGTTCTGCATGCAACAAATTAAAAGCTTCACTTTTATTTTAATCCCCTCATAAAAGTTCAATTTGTTCTATTCTAAACCTTGCCGACACATATGCCTCTCGTTACAGCTTCATTTTTTTTTAATTTCTTGCTGAAAAATTTTCAAAATTTGCTGACACCAGTTATCAGCATACTGATGCTTACTTCTTTTGATTACCCTATTAATGTACCCAAATTAAACCAATTCCTTTGTCATTGCTGCCTAGGCAGGAGAAGTACAGAAGAAGAGAGATTAACATTGAAATTGAAACGAGTGTGAGGCCAGCAAAAGTTATCCAGGTTTTATTTCATTCTATCTATGGATATATATCTCCCTCATTAATGTCCGTTTATCTTTCCCTACAAATTTTCACCTAAAAACAAACGCTCGAACTCATGAACTAATATTTCTGCCGGAACGTATCGTTTTCCTTCTCCCCCTTTATTGTTTTTGATAAATGTCAGAGGTATATATATGCACATAGACATGATTTAATAGAAAATCTCAGAATTTATTCCAAATCCTCCGTTCAAAATCAGCAAAGCTAAACGATGTTGATGTTTGAAGTTGCAAGGTAAAAGGCGTATAGGATAAGGTGAGCGAGTTATGGATAATGCAGGCAGTAAAACGCCTCTCTCTCTCTCTCTCTCTCTCTCTCTCTCTCTCTCTCTCTAGAGAATAAAGAGAAGCGAAGCAGAAGGAAGAGAGAAGAAATGAATTACCCGATTGAAGACCATGAAGCCCAAGTCAAGGTGGAAGCCATCGGCGTGGACAGTCTTGGAATGGCCTCCCAAGGAATCTTCTTTCTCATGCAGAACCACTTGCAGACCAGATTTTGCCAGTTCATATGCAGAAACCAGACCAGTAATGCCTCCACCTATCACTCCGACCCTTTTCATTTTGCTGCAAAAGGAATCTGATGAGGAGGTTATTGTACAAGTCTGAATATAGAGACCAATGAGTGTGTGTGTGTACGCCTATATATTATGCTTATACTTGATACCTGGGCTTAATTAATTACAATGACAGAGAAGGAAGTCGTTTGAAAGGACATGAATGGGGACGTGGAAGACAAATATCCACTCAGTAAAAGGCAGGGGCTTTGACAT
>QFDD01116003.1:0-12396 GCA_006871305.1 Vachellia collinsii
TAATGACCCAAATATAAAGGATCAAAATGATTTGATTTTGACAGGGAAAATTCACACTAAAACCACAAAAAGCCAAACTGAACATAGATTTTTGGGTACAACTGAACATACAAATTTAATAGGCGAACAAGCAACTACCAAACCACTACTACTAAAGTGCAGTTCCTCGATAGATATATCTTTATAACCATTTTATGAACGTCACATTATATCTTTATAGGCATATAATACTTCATTGATATTTTGCATAATGGATCCTATTTTATACATTAATATTTCTTAGCCGTTCAACAATATTATCTCATATTCGACGAAGAGAAGCCAGCCTCTTTTCAAGTTCCTCCACATCTTGGGTTGTTTCAGACCTGCATGCACATTCAGAGAAAAGCCACAGGAATCAGAATCAAATAAGGGCGCCCTTTCTTCAGCTTATTTTATGAATATTTTCCCCCCGTTTTTTTTTTTTTTTTAATGCTTAACAACCAAATCCTTTTCATAAAAGTTTTAAGAAATTAACCCATAAGCCTTGACATAATAGGTACACAAACAATATCCCTTCACAGCTTTTTGAAGTTTTAACCTGCTGTCCAATGTTTTATTGTTTCAATTATACCAAATGCTTCTGAATTGATATTGCATCCATGCAAGTACTTGGAACAATGCACATAGGAACAAAACAAAAACACCCAACAAATTTTTGGTGGAGATAACTAAGAGAGACCTTCTAAAAAAGGAAAATTTACCTTGGAGCAGCATTTTCAACATTCCTTGAAGCAATACGACCTTTTGGAGCAGAAGATAACTGCCATCAGAAAGAGGCAAGAATCAATCCCAACTGTTAAAGAAATACACAGTACGGAGAAAATAAGAAAGAACCAGAAGACTAAACCAACCAACCTGTGATGCAATGTCCACGCCAATCTCATCAAGAACCTGTCATGGATGAATAAAAACATAAATATCGTGAAGCACGCAAGGACCTGAACTATCGTGGTCAACTACCGTCATCTATTCGGAGTTATATTTACCTGGTTAGTGAGCTCTTCTGTTTCCTCCTCAGCTTCATCTTTGTCCAAAGTTTCATCAATAGCTTCTGACATCATCTCAATCTGCATTTAACTCAAAATGATATGAATATCGTAATGTGGAACCAGAAAAAAGAAAAACCAAAAAAAAAAAAAACTGCGTGTTAAAATAAGGGGACATTTGTAGACACTACTACTCTCAGGCTTTTGGGTAAGATTGGGCGGCAAGGCAACTGCTTGTTCATTAGTTATACGTGCGTCTTACTTTGCAGATGGGTGAGGAGAAGGGTCAATAAAATCATAGCACAACCAATCAAAAACGGCAAATAACAGCTTCATCAGCAAACTTTTTGCGCTCAACAAAGTCATAGCAACAACTCTGTTTTTTAAAATCTTTTTCCAATTTCAGTTCCAAGCCAATGCAGCATTCCTGTTCCGCCTCCTCTTTTGATTAAATGTCCATATTTTTGCTTCCGAACACGAGATCCTAAGCCACAAGCTCTTGAATCACTCCATAACTCTGTGGTGCATCCCTTGGCCCATACTTTTATTCTTTTTTCCCTTCATTAATGCAACAACATAGCTGCATGGGAAAACATCAAAACATATGCTAAAATGAAAAAAATATTACCGTCATGTCCATTTGTGCCGACTGCTTTTGGAATTCTCTGATCACCTTTGTCTGTTTTGCAGGTTCCATTTGCTGAAAAGAGAGGTAAGATAATGGTTATAATTTAAGTCTCAGCAAATTTGGAAAAGCACTCAGACATTAAACCACTAGCAATATGATTTTTTTTTTTTTTTGCTTTGGGCCAACCACTAGCATATGATACTAAATCAAAAAAAATTTCATTTTAGGTGACAATATCATTAACTTATGAATGATTCACAATAGGCGGTTGTTGAATGAACAAAAGTTTGCCCTTTTGATTTGTTACAGACAACATGAAGTGGTTGAGAATTCAGTCCTTGCCACCCTCATTCCCATAATTAGAATAAACTTTAGCATAAGGTTTAGTGGCCGTGTACTTCCTTCATGTTTAAAGCATGATGCTGTAACGAAGATAAAAAAAAAAAAAAAATACGATATCTTCTTCCAATAATTAAGCTCTAAGGGAGGTTGTGTCTCGGCAAGTATAAAGGTTGATTATCTGAAACATTATTGCATTCTTTCAAAGTAAAGGAAATTATCTACTACACATAAGGTTGATATTTTGTTTGACTCTTCATGCAGGGTCTTATATATGATATTGTCAAAAACCTTTTAACCCTTATGTATCAAGAGTGGAGGCCGAAGATGTATATTTCGAGAGTTTCATTAATACAATGAAGAATCAGATTTGAAACATACCTTGTTCATTGCTGCCATTGCCTTAGATGCACCTTTCATCCCAGTAGACATTGAAGTGCTTGCATATAATGCCTGAGGAAGACACATGGACAATCTAAAAATTAAAAAAGAATCGGTTTATTATCATCATAAGAAAAAGGCACCTATTCTAACCTGAGTATGGGTTGCAACACCCCTGATCTGAGCACGACTTCCCTGTAAATTAGTTATCTGTTGGCGTAACCTAACAAGCTGACGAGCCAAGATCCTAGTAGCTGCCTGTAACCAGACACTCATTTAGTCAAGATTACCGTATGTTAATATCATACATAATCAAGTAAACTTTCAATTCATATCAAGAGAAAGAAAAGAAAAGAGAAAAGGGAAGTTATAATGGGAGTTTCAAAGAAAGAAGAAAGCAAGGTTACATTCAGATTTGATTCAAAGTAGGGCAGTTCTCAAAATACTAAAGCATCTTTACATTAGCTATGCATTGAACTGTCCAAGGGGGAAAGAACTAGTTGGCAGTCTTCAAATATCTTCACCACTATATTGCCAATCGCTTTAGAATTTCTTCTACATCATCATGATCTTGACCTTGCCTCTCACATACATGTTATCTTGACAGTGTCTGAAAAGCTGTTGTGTGTTTGACAAGGTGGCGTCTGAGATATTGCCCAGACATAACATTTTGGGCAAAAAGAGATTAAAGCAAAAATGGTTAATGGTCAATCCTCCCCCCCCAAAATTTCTACCCCTTTAAGCCACTCCAGAATTCTGACCCAAAAAAAAAACGGCCACCCCACAATTTCTTCTACATTATCATGATCTTGACCTTGTCTCTCACTCACGTGTCATCTTGATAGTGTTTGGAAAGATATTTAGTGTTTAACAAGGTGGTATCTAAGATAGCACCTTGACATCACATTTCAGGCGAAAATGTGTCACTAGATAAAAGCAAAAGGGGTTGGATGGGTTAATTTTTCAATTTCATTTGCTACAACTTCAAGCCTTGTCTTTCGTTGGAAAGTAACTCCACAACAAATTTATGTAAAAATGTAAAATATAACACATAAATTATTTGAATTTTTTTTTATATGAAGAAGAGGGAATAAATTGCATGTAAATTTCAAAAAATTTTAATTTCTTTGAATTATATTTCCATTAACAAATAGTAAAACTAAAACAAAAATTTGAGATGTTACTTATTTTACTTAACCTGGAAGGTTGAGAATCCAAACAAAACCTTAATGAAGATTTCAAGGGATATAAACTTGGTTCTTAGAACATGTGAGGTTTCTTATAAGTTCATACACAAGGTCTTAGATTTCTTCTTTGTTTTCCCAAGTCATCAAATTCATCAGTGATATGCCAATTGGACTTCTGTTCTTTTCTATCTAGATTATCTGCGACATTAACAACTCTTTCCTTTAGGCATTTTGCATCTCCAAGCTCCTTAAAACTCGGGAACTCCTAAATTCTCAGCACGCCCTTTGGAAACAATAATTAGAAGGCATGATGATACACTGCCATTGTGCCAATCTTACAACAACCAAGCATCATAATATCAATACTTCAGGATGTAGATTCCGTGCTCCTAAAGCTAACAGCAGAGGCGCACCCTAATTTCGTTTAACCCAGATTAGACACAGGCCAACTATTCTTCCATGACTTCATGGTCCATCTGGTTGAACTCAATCCACACTCCTTAGACCTAGGACACAACATTAAGCTAAGGAATGAAGTGTTAAACATTATGAGAAAAGCTTAAGCTTCAACATTTACCAATTCCGTTCAAATCAGATCAGACAAAGGCACTCTAGTCTCCTACAACTTTGTGGTCCACCTAATTGAATCCGATTCACACCCTCTAGACCCGAGACATATCATTCCCTCCCTCTTAAAGGAGGTTCGTCCTTGAACAGATTTTGACGGAAGTGAGATTTAAACCCGTATAGCCTCCAATACTAAACCTTAGGAATGAAATGCTAACAATCATGTCAAAAGCTTAAGCTGATGATAGAGACCCACCCCAATTCCTTTTAACCCAGATCTGACACGGGCCCACTAGTCTCTTATGATTTTGTGGTCCACCTGGTTAAACTTGATTCACACCCTAGACCCATGACGCATCATTACCTCCTCTTAAAACAGGATCACCCTCGAACCTATTTTTTATGACAGTGGGATTTGAACCTGGTTAAACCTTAGGAACGAAGTGCAAATCATTGTGCCAAGAGTTTAAGTTGATAGCAAAGGCACACCTCAGTTCCTTTCAAACTAGATCAAACATTTACCCACTAGTTACCAATGAATTTGTGATTCACCTAGTTGAACCTGATGCACAACCTCTAGACCCAGGACACATCATTATGTTAAAAATATTGTCTTATTAGGATCAATACAAGATTGTGTTTTTGTTAGTCAAGTTTTATTGTGCACATAAATGAACCTGCTATCATAAATTGAGGTACTACTTTATTAGTAGCTAGAATTATCAGTTGTCAAGCAGGAAAACATAAAGTTTCCTCTTTCTTGTACCAAGCATTTTTTGTTTTATAAAACATTTTGGTACTTGGTATTACTAGGTCAAATTCACATCAAGCACATCGTTATTAACCAAAAAAAAAATTACTAAATATGCCAAAGCTGGTGAAGGACCTAATATTTTCTTCTACGTAAATATATATCATATAATCTATGATGCCCATAAAGTTTCCTCTTTCTTGTACCAAGCGTCTTTTGTTTAATAAAACATTTTGGTGCTTGGTATTATCAGGTCAAATTCACATCAAGCACATTGTTATCAGACTATACATGCCAAAGCTAGCTAAGGACCTAGTATTTTCTTCTATGTAAATATATATCATATAATTTATGATACCCCTAAATCCTTTCTTTTCATTTTCTTCAAATCCTCCTCCATATAAACAAGCCAAGCTAATCATTATACAGAAATTGCAAACATAGTACAAGCAAAAATATTCCCTTAGGTTCCTAATGGGCCAAAATTTAATATGGAAAATACATCTATTGCTGTTCTTCTGATGGAGGATAGCTTATGCTCTCTTCTGGTGGGTTTCGTTGATTTCATCAGATAGAGGGACCAAAATTAAAATGCTCCAAGACGAACTTAAAGCACTTATTCATAAACCAGACTATTACCCATTAGCATAATCTTGATTTTAAATTAACTTGACATATGCTTCCACAACTTATTGAAATATCACATATATCTAAGGGAGGGGGGAAAAAGGAACTTGCCTCATTTCCTGTTTTAGCTTCCTTTTTAATCTCTGCCACCAACTTTTTCTCCTGTAATCAACAATGCAGATAAGCTTTGAGAAAGTAATA
The DNA here is from genome assembly GCA_006871305.1 of Vachellia collinsii. Classification (NCBI taxonomy): domain Eukaryota; kingdom Viridiplantae; phylum Streptophyta; class Magnoliopsida; order Fabales; family Fabaceae; genus Vachellia; species Vachellia collinsii. Next base: position 5,710 of record QFDD01116003.1, read on the forward strand.
AAGAAGACTTGATTCTACTAAAGAGAAATGTATCTGTTGACAATACATACTTCCATTTGAAGCGATGCTATCTCTCGTTCAATACCTGCAGAGAATATACACAAAGAAGGAGAAGTGCTTCTTTACAGAAATTAAAATAATAAACACAAATAATTATTACTACTAATGACTTTTGATGTAACACAATGGACAAGTTACACTACCTGAAATAGTCAGGTTTTCAGAAAAGGAAATGCATGGCGTCAAATACAGAAATAAAATCAGCTAACGTACAACAACAACAACAAAGCTTGTCTCACAGGGTGGGAAAGCAGCTAACATAGATTATATTAAAAAGGCAAGCAATAATGAAATAGTTAGGTAAAGACAGAAAAGTTATAACATCCAATAATGATACAGAAAGAAGAGGCAGAATGGTTACTGCAATAGTTAGGTAGAACTGGACTCAACCTATTCTGAATCAGATAATTTTGGGAGGACAAAGAAATTCAATATGTGGCAGATACAATCAATATTATTCTAAGTGAAATATTCAATGTCTGTGAAATAGTTATTGGATACTGAATTCGTAATTAGTTGTAGTGTTGGACATTTTTTTTAAAAAAAATTTTGTAAAGGTATTTCAAGCAGAGAATGTTGTAGTTCGCTGTCTCAACCCAGAAAAACAAAAGAGAAAGAAGTGATGCCACAGAGAGGCTAAACATAAATAATGGAAGTGTCAATAAAGAATTTCATCAATTTGCAAAAAAGAAAAATTCATCATCAACAACAGCAGCAACACACAGTCGTTGCAAAGAAGAAAAATTCATCTATATGAACAATTCAAAATTGCTTACAAAATTTAGTTTGTTGCAAGTAAAAAGTCTAAACTCAAAAAAATTGCTAAAGTAAATTTCTACTTGAATCTGGATGCATGTGCAAAACCTTTAAAGTAGTAAACTTTTTATTCCGCAACTATCCTGATGGGAATTTGGAAGGCTCGCAATTCTACTCTGTCTATCAACAGGCTAATTTTAGGTACCGAATTTGTGACTTGCATGATGAACTTGAAATTCTTAATTGCTCATCAGACCCAAAAAATTCTCAATCTCTATGAAGGTAAGAAGGAATCGTGCAGGTATTTACCTCTAGTTGCAACCGCCATTTCTCTCTTACTTGTTCGCAGAGCCTCTGTTGAGCAAACATATGTCAATGAGTACCGCAAATAGGTGGATAATCTATCCCAGAAATTTCTTTTCATTTTTCACAAAGACCAGTAATAACTGAGAGCTAATCACCGAGCTAGCACAAAGGCACGAACTGTGCATATGCATCATAGACTTATTCCCCCCCTCAAGAAAAACCAGATCGGGTTACAATCAAGAGAAGTACCAAAAATAAAAGGCTTTATTCAATTGGGCAAAAAAGTAATCTGATTCTGCTGGCTACCCACATTTTCCCAGAAAAATATCCAAACTTTGAAAATTTCCCAGAAGCAAAACCTAGAGTCAAAGTCGGAGGAATAGCTAGGGAAATGCAGCGGCATAACTGAAACTGGTTAGGACGAAGAATTAAAAGATAAGGAATGAAATGTACCTTTGGGAGAGGTTTTCTTCTTGAAAATGTTCTTCAAGTTCATGTTTGTGTCTACGAGAGAAGATTAGGCGTAGTGGAAGCAGCTGATGCGAGAGTATTTGCGATTTCTTTTTCTCTCTGAAAGGAAGAAAATGAAAATCACCACTGGAAGTATAGCCTCGAGGAGCGTGCTGCTTCTCCGCGTCGAAGGCTCTGAGCCAGTGGTAATCATCCAAGTAGCCGTTCTATGTGTCCTTGAAAAAAAATAGCCGTTACTACTTTGTTTATTCATTCTTTTTATTAAATTTATATTCTTCTAAAGTTCTTTTTTTTTTTTTTGCCAACTATATTTTTCTAACGTTCAAAAGAACGGACGGGTTATAACAGGGTCTCTTTCCATATTTTGATTTTATCAATATAGAATTAAGAAAAAGAAATTAATTTGCAGGTTCCTGTGATTTAACCTTATTTATCTTTATCCAAGTGGTGAAAAACTCATTTCTCCCTATTTTTTTTTCCTCTCTCATTTTCTCTTAATCCAAATATTGGGTTAAAGTTCATAGTTTTTGTTATATTATAGTTTATAAAATAGTATTTATACCATATCATTTAAAAAATAACACTTCAAAAATTTTAATTATTTTTAAAAATTCTTTAAAATATGTTAAAGTAATACAAAATTCTTAAAAAGTATTTAAATTATTTATCTTAACATGTATTTCTTAAATAAAAAGTCTTAAAAATATAAAATACTTGAAAATATTATTTGAAATATATATTTGAACATTTACTTTTTAAATAACAAGGTATAATATACTTAAATTTATAGTTAGATTGTCAATTGTTGTTTTTAAATAACACAGTATATAATAAAAACTAAAATATATATATATATAATATAAAAAAACTGATCCTCACGGTAGGAGAGTAAATAGATAAAACATAAAACATTAGAGTTTTTAATTTAAATTTTTAAAGGTGAGGTGGTCATATGTATCTGATTTAATGTTTAAGAGGGTTTTATGTATTTTAGCTTTACTTCAATTATATAAACCTCTCATATATTTAGAAAACCAATTTAAATCTCTCTTTAAATTAAATGCATCACACACAAAGCTTTGTTATATATTTGAGATTCAATTTTCATTTATCTAACTGTTAAATTTGACTCTTAAACTTTCATTTTAATACCCCTTATATAATGTAAACATTTGTATTTACTGAAAAAATTACACAACCTACGAATAACTCTAATACATATAATTTCAATTTTCTAACTCGTTATAAAATTTATTGACTTTGATTATATTATGAAAATTTACATTTTTAATTTTTCATTACATTTATTGAAACTTATTTAGATTTCTTATAACTTGATAAATATTATTTTAAATGCATTTTTTATTCATTATATATTATATAATATAAATGATATAATTTTGAGAGATTATATAAATTTTAAATTTTTAAACAAATATGTTTGATCCTAACATTTATAGTACACATTTTTGGTAAACATTTATAAACACATTTACTGAAATAAATATTTCTCAAAAGAATAATTATCTACTTTAACTAAATCACTTAAAATTTTTGTCCCAATATATGGAAAACATTAAACAAATAAATATTTTCAAAAAATAAAATTAAGGAAAAGAAAAGGAAAGTATTGAATTATTTTTAACCAAGTTAACAGTTTGAATATAAGTGTACGTTTTCAAAATGAAGATGTTTGTATAATTAAAATAAAATAATTGAGATTAGAATATTTTACTTTTACTTTTATATTTTTGTGTTATAAAAGAAAGCAGGAATACCATTCATACAGGAAGATTGAAATCTCATATTAAAAATTCATATTCATTCTGATTTATTATAATTAATATTCGAGGCTAATGAAATCTACTTATGTCAAAACTGTGGAAGTATCAAATTTTAATTTGAAAATACTATAAAAAAAAAATATGTCTAAGGGAAATTGGAGATAAATCTCCTATTGCCGTATTAATTGTAAAATCGGACCTAACATATTTTAAAGTTTGTAGAATCTCACTTACATATTGTGGAAACTCACTTACATTTGCATATTGATATTTTGCATCTTTGTGGAAGCTCATTTGCATAAAATGGAACCTCACTTGCATGCATATCGTGGGAAGGTGAGTTGCATAATTAAAACTTTAGTCGTATATCGTAAAAGGTCTCATTCTATAATTAATTTGATAGTGGGTATTTATCCCTAACTCTCACTATCTTTAATAAGTTGTTGTATTTATGTATTTTGAAAGTTATTCATAACTTGGAGGAAACTTGAGATATTGGGATAAAGAATAAAGAAACCAATAAGACCACAGAGAGTGGCCACTTTCCCACTACTCCAACGTAAAACTACTTTATCTATATGTTGATAGGGCAACAACTACTTTTATAAAGATCATTGTTCAAGAACAAAGCTTTCCAAATTTAGAGGAAATGGAGTTGTGATGTTAAGGAAGCTTTTGGGTTGAGGCCAATTTTTGTCCCAGTAGTTCTCGATCAGTTCAGCGCCTGAAAATTTTTTTGGACGTGTGGTTTTGCTCTTTAATTTAAAAAATGAAGCAATTTTACCCCCAACTTAATACACTTAAATAACTACTATTTACTAACAGTCAAACTAGAAATGTCAAATCAACAATTTTAATCAAACTTAACATTCTTTAATATCAAATACGAGATTAGTTATACTTTAAACTTTCAGGATAATATTGCTCCTATTTTTAAAATTTTAAGAGTAACATTGGATCAAAATAATCTTCTAGGTGCTGAGTGCTCTGGAGTTAAAACTCCTAAAGCAAAAATAGACTTTAATCTGAAGCTTTTTGGACAGGATGATGCCATATTCCACTGCTCCGTTTTAAACTGACTCCCTTCAATATTTTCAATGTGATAAGCTTGGTTCATCCCACAAATCTTTAAAGTAATTATTGTAATGAAGTAGATGAAATTACAATTAAGCAAGAAGAAGAGGATGTTTAGGACAATGATTTTTTTTTTTTTAGCAAACTGGTGTTTTTGTGTTGGGGCCATTCATACCCTATAGCTTCAAAGAATTTGAGTGGATCTCTATGGACTATATAATACTACCCCCACTCTTTATTATAAGAGCTAGGTCATTTTGTTGGAGAAATTAAGGAAGCTATTTGACTTATATATTTATTATTTTTCTCCAAACTAATTTACCTAACTTATAAATTGATATATAATTTAATGATATCTATGAGAACTTAAAAATATATGTTATAATTAAATAACTTATTTTAGTTTTTCCAATCACTTCAAAAAAAATTAACTGACTCTTGTTTTAAGGATCAAAGGTAGTATTTAGATTATGGCTCTTAACCAATGCCATACAACATCAATTTACTACTCAAGAAATATGTCCAACATATTGACATGCTTGTTCTTTTTTTTTTCACTTTTTTTAGGAACTCCTCATCATCTAAAAAATTAAAAAGCTAAGTTACCCTCCATCCTTAATCATATAATTGACTAATCAAGAACAAAATAGTCTCTTTGTTCATCATTCCAAGATCAACTGTTATTTACATTTCATCTTTGTTTGGATGGAACAATTTGTGGAGATCTTATTAAAATAATCAATCTAATAAAATCTATTGAAGCCTATGAAATATGGGTATGAGTAATATTGGCTCCCCACCATTTTCACCCTTCTACCAAACTTAAGCTAAATATGAGAATGACTTTTTATAGTTTGTTTAATTAATATTAGTCATAAACTGTGAATAATATAACTTATTCTGAATTTTTAAAAATATATTTAATGCATGGGGAAAACATTGTGAGACCCAGATGGATAGAGCTGGTAACCAGCGGGCTCAAAACACTCGCATACATATAGGTTGGGAAAATCCCAACCCAGCCCGCCATACCCGCCAACCAACCACATTTTTAAGAAAAAAATTATATATTTTTACCCATAATTTTTTTCAACTTACACTTAAAATATCTTTTTTATTTGTTTCAATACCTCAAATGAAATGTTTTTTTCATAAATTTAATTAATAAAAATACATCACAACTTAAATATAAAATATCTAATTCCAATCAAATGATCAATAAATATTCAATATTAATTAGGTTTACATTATGATCAGACGTTATCCACATATTTTTTTAGAAAACAATTTTAATTTGTTTTTTTAAGAAAAAAAGGTTGGCAGGTTTGACGGGCAAACCCGAGGGTGTGGGTAATGGGCCAACTTTTGCCCAACCCAACCTATCACGGGTTAGCGAGCTCAACTCATAGGTTGGGCTCATATTACCAAATCTACACATGGACCAGTGTGAAGACACTTGTCCCCATTGAAAAAAAATATAGCATTATCCATTGATATTATTTATTAAAAAAATTGCATAGAATCCCCTTAAAAATTTTCCTGCCTCTCTTAAAAAGGTTTCATTTTTCCCATTTATTTTTATTAAACAAGAATCATACATACATATTTAAATTATAACTACTATTATATTGATGTAAGAATACATTGTTTCTTCGTTTTTTTTTTCTTTGTTGCTCACCCAATTCACCTAAACTTTTCCCTAACTACATCCGAATACAACCCACATCGTGCATATGATTGTGGTGGGTGAATCTCCCAACGAAGATTTCTTCATATGTTAGGGCTCAAACCCAAGACCCTACTTAAACGGAACCAAGCCACTTATCACTTGGACCAATCCCCATTGGTAAAATACATTGTTTCTTTTGTTACCAAAGAAAAGAAATATTGTTTTTTATTTAATTTTGATAATATTTACTTTTATAATAATTTAATAAATACTGAAAATTTTATTTTTAAAAATGATATTTATATTAGAGATTTTTTCACTAATTTTTTAGTCGATCACTGTGAAAAAGTGTTTATTTGTTTCTTTGTTTTCATACTTAACAAATTTTATCCTCACTAACTAATTTGATAGAAAAATACATTAAAAAAGAACAAATGCTGCTTTTTGCTTTTTCGGCTTGGATTTTGCTGTGAGAAAAATGTGAATTGCATGTGGTGGAATGCAGTGCAAAATGCACGTTATGGAATGAAGTGAAAAATGTGTATGGTGAAAGGAAAGGAAAATACT
>QFDD01116005.1:0-10229 GCA_006871305.1 Vachellia collinsii
TTTAGATAGTGAATTTAGAGTGGCACAGAGGTAATAAGTATTACACAGTAATCCAACAGTGCTGAAAACAAAGGAACATGGTCTCTGGTCAAACACAGGTCAAACAAAAATTGACTGAAAACAAACACACACACAACAAACCGTGGATTGGGAAGCCTGGAAGATTCGTCCCAGATTTACTCCTTTCCCACGGCATAAACATGCCATGAATTACACCCACTGAAAACCGAATCCTACTCCTTCAACTGCTGATGCTTCTTCAAGCTTGATTCCCATTGGAGCTGAGAATTTCGTTCTTTTGTTTCTCTGTGAAATCATCTTGGGTACGATCGTGAATCCTGGAGGAAAAAAAGAGTGAAGATTGCATTGTGGGGGTAAAAGTGTACAACAGAAAGATGGCTTCGTGGAATTTGAAGGTGGCACCTGCAGGGAGAGCGAAGTTCGGAAATTCTCTGGTGCGTTCAATGGCGAGAATCAGAGGAAGCAGAGGACGGCTTGTCAGAAACGCCATCGTACTCCTCTTCACCCTGGATTCGTGCTGGAATGCGAAAATCGGAGAAGATACCGGAATCAAATCCGATGCCTCCAGAGATAGAAGATTGGTGATGAATTGTCGGTGGAAGATAGTGGTGGAGGTGGTCAGGGGTGGCGGTGACTGATGCGTCTATCCAAGCACGAAGCAAAGGAGTGTTACTGGACTGAAGGGGACCCCTCTGAGAAAGATACTGGCTCTGGCCTGACAGTGGCGGCGTCAGAGTCGGCATCGGCGACGGCGAGTTGAAGATAAATCCTCCTCCTCCGCCGTGGCCGTTATTACCAGCATCAGTAGCATCAACATTCCAAGCTACCATTCTGTGGAATCGATCATGTTCCTCTGGGAACGAAGCCCCATCGAAGCCCAGTGGTGTCGTCGCAGAGAACAATTGCTCGTTCTGGTGGTGTTGGGTCTGAGGTTGAGCTTGGTGAAACAGAATCGGGTCCTGCAAGGACTGGAGCGAAAGCCGTAGATCTTGGTTCTGGCAGGCGCTACTGGTTCCCGAAAGCAAATCTGGGGAGTAATTCTGAAACTGAACCGACGAAGAATTCGTCTCCGGCGCTGACACCCCAATCGGGAAGAAAGACTTAATGTCAGTGTCAAAAGTCGGCGGTATAAAATCCAACCTACCACAGTTAGGGTTTTCATCCAATTGCTGCATAATCCTCCCGGCACTATCCGCCGCCTTACTTGTTCTGCGGCCACCAGAATCCACAGCATCCACCATCGGACGATGAACTCCAATGGGGCTCTCGTTCTCGTTCACCTGCTGATTCTGCCGTCGATCCTTCTCTTGCTGGGCATTTTGATTTGTTGTGTTGGGACTCCATGCCGGAAGCTTAGCAAGCTCATCTATGGCGGCCTTTGCATTCTTAATGAGCCAATCGACGGCTTTGCTGGGGCGGTCGTAGCCGAGGCGGTCTTGGACGTCGTAGAATTGAATTGCGGTATGAGCTGAGAGACGAACTCGCCTATCTCTGGGTCCCTTGGCTGTACAAACCTTGCTGTGACGGTCTTTGCGGCCGGTGGAGCGAACAATGTGGCCTCCTTGAACCTCCACGATCTCTCCCACTCCACCCCTCACAGCCAATCTCGACGACGCCGTTGCCGGTCTGTGGTGACGATTGGCACTCTCTCCCATCTTCGTGGCATATTCAACTGAAAAACACGAAGAAGGTGGCGACGGCGGCGGCGGCGGCGAAGGAGGAAGAAGATAAGACCGCTTCCTGGGAGGATGAAGAGAGTTGTTGAGCTCAGTATCTAAACCAGCATAAGCGTGGCTTTGCTGCAGATATTGAAGATGGAAATGAAGAGCTGAATCTTTGTGAGACGGAGACAGTGATGAATCCTGATCCTCCTCGTCTTCTCCATTATTATTCTGATGAAGGTAATAGTTGAGGTGGTAAAAGTGAGGATCCAGACTCAGAAGCTTGCGGTAATCCTCTTCCAGCTTTTTTGATCTTTGATGAAGACCACGAATTGTTGTTGTTGCAGAAGAAACAAGTGGGTTCAATTTTGCATCGAGGCCACCAGAAGAGCCTGCCATTCATTCAATGTTACCAGTGGTTCCATGGAAACACAAAAAAAAAGGCGAAGCTTAACTCAGAATCCCAAACCACGCTACTCGAGAGGACGTCGTTACAGAAACCAAACTCTCTTTTCGGCCTAACCCATTCTCTCCCTCTCTCTCTCTATCTCTCTCTGCGCTACTCTATGGCTTTAGGTAATTGTGCTTCTGCTTTATGTACTGCTACGGTTCACTCGCCCAGCTGGAAAAGAAAAATTGAAAGCAGCAATACAGTTGGGTCGGTTAATAGATATTGTTAATAACTAACAACTACACTTATCATAAGAACATAAAATTTTTTATATTTATTATATCCAGTTGACATAAATTCTCTTTTATTTACTTGATGATTGCAAAGTTTGATGTAATATATATAAGAAACATGATGTAAGTTTTTTCTTATTTACTCGTCTAACTCAGCATATAAATCCTTTTCAATTAGCTAAGAAGCACAACAAACAATAGTTTAAATTTTTGGAAGTTTACTTGTTGGAAGATGTGAAAATCTTTATTGCTTACTTTCTAGAATTTGAAAGGCATTAGTTTTAAGCTCAAAGTAGTTTAACAGCATCCTTAATAACCACAAAAAGACCATTTAACTAATTAATTTTTATTTAAATAAAACACTAATTTTATGGTTATTCATATAAGTTTAGATCATGATAAATTATTGAGATCTAACTTATCTAAAATTTTTACCCCAAAATGGAGATAAAATTAAAAAATAATCATTAACAACTCCATCACTAACTCATATTATAGACAGATAATTCTTGCTATAAATAAGGTGTCCTATATTGTGGATCCGAGATTGGTTAGAAAGAGATATTTGATTGTGGTGATAGTGACAGTGAGGGTGACATTGCTGGGTCAGAGTAGGAGGGTAAAAAGTGAGAGACTGATATTGCATGTCATTGCCAATAGACACAAGAGTACACCCTATGCAACAGGAAGGTTTGTTTGGTACAATTAATAAAATAAAATAAATGTTAAAATATCATCTGACTTTAGCTCAGGTGATAGTGGTGGTTAGGGCATGAATAAGGTGGTTTTAAACAAAGAAAATCCACACAAAAAAAAAAAAATACATCTTAAATTTTATAATCCTGAATTAGCCTTCCAAATTTGCAAGCGGACAAAATAGGAAGAAGGTAACAATTTATCTTTATGAAATTTTGATATATTTATGAAAATGCTCCTCATTAAAAAAAATAAAAGATAAATGTACCCTCATCGGAGTACTATGACAGGCAAGCCGCCGAACCTTTAGCGCTAGGCAATAGGTAGTTGGATCGAGCTCCAATTACCTACTAGAGTTTTGGTGAGGGTGCTTGTATTTTTTGAGGTAATTACTGTAAGGTTACAAATAAAAAAATTAATATCAGTAAAGTCTTTAGAAGTTGTTAATAGTAGTTGTTTCTGTTGTCAATGGTAGCTGCTTTAGTTATCAATGGAATCTTACTAATATTAATTCTCTTACTTATGACTCTACAGTAATTTTCCCTTATTTTTTCCTCTTAAATAAAGGATATTTTGGAAAAAGTATCAAAATTTCAAAATGGCAAATTGCCACCCTCTCCCTAATTGTCTTTTTGCAAATTGAGGGAGATAATTTGGGATTATAGAATTCAAAAGGTATTTTTTTAAGGATTTTCACTTTAAACAATTAGTGTGTAATTAGAAACTGAAAAATTAATTCAAAAATAATTTTATACGTATAAAATGTCTTTCGTTTTTCTTTTATTTTTTCTCCTTTTTTGCCAATGACAAGGAAAACGTAGCTTTAAAGAGAGATTATATATCATTATGGTTCAATTTTTTTTGGAGTTAAGAATTTCATATTTTACATATTATAGAATTAAAAATTTAATAGAATTATCTAAAAAATTTAGATAGTTTTCCTACGCCCTTCAATTATTCGCTCTCCTAAAAAAAAAAATTGATCCAGATATATTATAAATGGTGCCGTGTCAGTATGTCACTGTCAGCTACAGGAAATATTTATTTTGATGAATAATTACTTGTCTTTATATAATATTTTTATATTGATTTTGCGTTAATAAGTATAAGTTTGGTCCTGATTAATTCTCAGACTCATTTTTTTTTTTTATAACAAAGAATCCATTTTTCCATCTATACCTCCTTACGTGCTTATTACTCATCCAGTTTTATATTTTAATTTCTTTATTAAAGTAAATTATATATTAAAAACCGTAAAGTATTGTATGTATATTTTAAAAAATAAATATAGACTTTATTTAAATACCAAATCTCAATACCCATTGATTATTTGTTGACTAGGTGTGAATCATCAATATATATAATAAGCTATTTCGCAAGTTACTGGCCAAAAAAAAAAATCACAACAAACTACATTATTCACAAACAACAAGTCATACATCACTATTCAAATTCTATGTAATACACCGAAAATAGATATTTACTTCTATTTAACTCGATAAATTGTAGATAGAAAAATAATTTACATAATCCTTTCTGATAAATAAATATAAATAACCTGTATCTTATTTAATTATATGCTGCTTTAGTTCGAAGAATTAACACTACAAGATTAATATATCGATACACAATAAAATTTATAGCAGATTGTAATATTTGGTGCACACTCCATAACGTGATTTTAGCAGCAAGTAAGTTACTTCTGTCAAATCATACTTGTGTTCTTTGTACATCTAATTTTATCTTTTATCTCTTTTTAAAAGACTCCATGTTATCTGATATACACCTTTTACTAACAACTCTAACATTCTTCTCAATTTATATTTTAACCACGGTTTCTTTTATCATTTTCTTTTGAACATACGCTACACTGGATCTTCTTCGTATGCATCTGTTACAAATCTATGACAACACATTTATAAACAATGCAAATTACTTCTCAAATTTGATGTAAAATGCACCTTTCCCACTCTTATAATCTTGTATTGTAACTTAAATAATATTAAAGCTTTCTATAAATGGGAGGTTACAATTTCGATTATATACTAATAATCTCGTACGATTAACGTCTAATTCTCTAGCAACCTTGAAAATTAGTGGTGTTAGGTGTGGATGCCTTGATGAAGATATGTATATATATATATGCATATAAGCATGGCATATGCATCAACCATTCCATCTCGAAAGGGAATCCTCTCAGCTGTTTTTTTTTTTTTTGCCCTTCCTGTCCCTCTGCGGTTGGAATCATGTTTCCCTCTCTTGACTTATCTCTGTGTGAGTCATTCTCAGAGTGTCTGGATGTGTTTGTCTATGAGTGTGGATTAAATGAAGGAAGGGGAAAGGAACAAGAAACATGTGTGTGGGTGTGGGGATTAATAATTGTCATGTTCCCAAACAGACTTCTGGGGATTACCGGAGATGGCATCTTCACATAATCACACCTTCCCTTTATCCCCTCATTTCCTCTTTTTGCAACATCATCCTGCTCCCTCTGCTCCCCCCATCATTGTCCTTTTTCCCTTCCCCCCTCCCTCCCTCTTTTTACCCTATCTCTTTTGCCCTCACCTCCATTATTTTTTCCTTATATTTTACTCTAACCAGTTTACAAAAAGGGAGAATTGAGAATAAATTTCTTATTGAAAAATTAATTAGAGAATGGAACCTGACATTGAACTCTTATGAAAGTTTATTGCATATATGGAAGTTCAGCTGTATTTTGTAGAACGTTCCATTCTATATTTAATTTTTCAATGGGAAACTTATCCCCAATTATCCCTTACAAAAAAGACTTCATCAACATTGCTAAAATTACCTCATTTCCCCATAAAAACTCCACTTAGACTTCTCTGTGATAATTTTGTTTGGAAAGTACAAATATTCTCTTATTGAAGGCAATCCTATTTGAATCGTTGCCGGACGCTAAATGTGGGTATCTCTCATAGCAAGGAGTCAAACTTTTATTTATTGTATTGTAAGAGACTTGCTTATTTTGCTAGACCAAATCCCGTTGGTTTCATAGTAAAATCCTAATGATGAGAAAATGCATGATTTTCACAAGCGTGATCCTAGCATGTTCTTAGCTTATTTAGGATGGCCCCTTGAGCTTGATCCAAAATTTCGGCCGTAGTCTAAAGTTCACAACTTAATTTTGTATTAATCAACAAGGGTTGGGGTCTACTGGGATGTTTTATATCATCATAATGTTGTTGATTAAGGTTTAAATTTTTGTTGGGAGAAATACAAATACTACCTTTTCTTCTTAATACAAAATCCAGATAAGTTTTTTATAGTGATTAAATAAGCTATTTAATTAATATATTTATCATTCTTCTTCAAATTAATTTACCTAACTTATAAATGGATATATAATCTAATAATATACATAAAAATTTACAATATATGTCATATTATTTATCCATTTAATATCCAACATTATTTTGAGTATAATGGTTTTTAATAATAAAAGGATGTCTATGAGCTTGACAACAAATATTTGTTATTACCCTCGCACATTACTTACTATTTTTTATATGAAATCTATAAAAGTATATATGGTTCTGATTTTTTTTGCTTTTCACAGTTTCCTTTATTTATGGAAATACTTACAGTATGCTTTGTTCTACGCATTAATTATCAATTATTTGTTTCATGGAGTTTCATATACATTATATGTTGGATTTTTGAGTCCAAATAGGCTCTTATGGGCTGGATCAGTTAATTGAAAATTTTAAATAATTCATAATTAATATATATTAATTGATTATGTAATTAACTAATTAAATTATAAGATGAGAAAAATGTGAACCGCTGACTTAGTCATGAGTCAACTTAATATCAGATGAAATCAAAAAATTCAAATTACTCTTGATATTATTATTAATTAATTAAGTGGTTAATCAATCATAAAATGATTAAATAAAATATGGATTGGTGACTCAAATAAATATCCAAAAGGTATTTAAATATATAAATTAAATATTGAATATTTGATTTATATCAAATATTTACTTTTAAATATTTAATTTATATCTTTTAAATAATCCATTATTAGTTATATAATCAATATAAATATATTTTCTTTATATTCTTTTTGGTTGAGTCAAATGAGAGGTTAAGAGAATTTTTCAACTGGTAATGGTAGTGAACATTATGAGTTTCTAAAACCCAGCGGCACCGATTAGTTTTTCTCAACTCAGTCATAGAGTTTTTGATGACTCCCTTCTCTCTCTATATTCTTTTTGATTGGTGGTTTGACCCGGATGTTTTCTCCCTGTTTAAATTTTCCTTCATTATGAAACGTTGGATAAATTTAGATTGAGCCTCATCAGTAAATGACAATCCAGTTCAACCTAAAAAACAACGGGATCCATGATGAGGACACAACGAACCACTTCTCCAAATCTTTTCTTTTTTATAAAAAATAATGATAGTGATGCGTAACATTACAATATTAAAATTTAATAGTATCACAAAAGGAATGATGCTTCTCTGAGTCTTTGGTTTTGTCATTCAGAGGAAACTTAAAAAACAATAATAATAAAATAAGAATAATAGGTTGAGTAACTTTCACAGCTAGCTACTACGTACTCAAAGAGTGAGGACCATCTTTGGTTTTGTCATTTCTGCGTTCTCATCACCATTTTAATCGAGACTTTGAAAAAACTTGAGAATCCCATCAAGTTTCACCCTTTTCCCTTTGTTCTTCTTCACACACACACACACACACATGGACCACAATGCACGCACACCAACCGATCAATTAATCAGTCCATCAATCAACGGTATATTATGGAACTAATTATAATTATTATCCGAACAACTTTTCTTGATAGAGAAATTAAAATAACAGAATATTATGGTAATTGAATAATTCCTAGTGTACCCTACTCAGCTACTTTGGAATATGGTGTGTGTGTGTGTTTATGTTAGTGATATATATGTATATGATAAAGTCACAAACTAAGAATAAGATTAACAAGAGAGAAGCATATATTGGAAAGAGAATGAGGAAGACATAAAGCAAAGTTTTTTTTTGGGGGGGGGGGGTGCGTGTGCGTGAGAGAGAGAGAGAGAGAGAGAGAGAGAGACTTGTTGTGGATGAAGCATAGCTAATTAACCAGCTAGGGTTTGTGAGGTGAGGCATGCAAGTTGTGGAGTTTGTTGTGTTTACTTTATTTGGAATCTGTCAAAAGTTACAACTTACAAGGATGAAAAGGTCAGAGGGGCCCAGTAAGTTCTTTTTACCATGACGTGTGTTTGACTTTTACATATGTGCATGCATGAAACGTCTTTAATTAATAGTAGAGAATATAGTTCCTTTGTTGTGTACGTATGTGTGTCACAGGTCTCAAATGAAGTTTTCTTTTATGGAAAAGATGGTGAAAGTGAAAACACCCTAGCTTAAACTAATTAAGAAGATATATGGGAATTAATTATCCCAAGTTTATCAAGCTGGGAACATCAAATTTAAAATTAAATATTATTATTAATGGTTTAAGACATATTTTTGTTTTTGAATCATGTCCCTGCTTTAATTTGTGTTTGACATCTCTTAATTAAAAGTAGATTGGTCAATACAGACACAAATTATATTGTCAAACTATATATATAGTAGACTGATTAGTAGCATTAGTTTCAATAATATACTGTGAAATGCATTGGGATCTTGTTTGTTTTCTTCCAAGATGATTGAAGAGCTAAAATAGTTTAGAACGAGATGGATGTTTTAATTAACTATCTTTAAGGTTAAGTGAAAATTTTAATCATAATAGATTAAAACTCTTCTCCTTATAATATTTTATATCCATATATCTCTATATTTCATAAAAAAACAATCAACTCCATTTTCTTGAAGATTTTGTGTATAGGGAACTTTTAGTAACTATCTTAATTATATTGCCTCCAAATAAATAAATAGTGAATTTTTTCCTACAATTAATCTAGCCTTGGAAGTTGGAAGAGAAAAAATGTTAATTACATTGATAACTAATAAAAATATGTTTTGCCAATAGGAGTTGGGTTTAGTGGAATGTACAAGTATCTTACAATATAAAGAACTGATATTTGATTACACATTAGCAGAGGTGCCTATATTTAGTACTTGATAGCGTCTCCAACATGATTGTATTTAATCAAAAGATACATGTACCTAACAAAAAATATCATATATTGGAATCAGACAGTAGAAAAATGGATTTATGAGTGAGAAATGTTGCTTAATAGTTTCTCGAATAAAATTGACCTTGATAAAAGAATATTTGTATACTTATAAAAAAATATCGATAACATTGTTTAAGGTTAGGTAGTGCTTATTAAATTTATCATGTTAATTTTTCTAATTTCAGTCAGATTTAATTTAATCCTTTAAAATTTTATGATTGAATCATTATTCTTATTTATATTTAATTGGATCATTATTGAATTTTCTTCAATGTGCCTAAGGAGAGCAACACCTAACTCATATTGATATCACTACAAAAAAAGTGGATTTTAGTAGCGGTTAATTTATTGTATTTGTAGCGGTTTTAACCGCTACTAACAACATTAGTAGCGGTTCTCCAAACCGCTACAAAATCTAGCGTGGCAAACGATTTTACAGCGGTTATACATAACCGTTACGCATATAGAAAAACCGCTACTAATTATTAGTAGGAAAAATTGAATTTTCATATTAAAAAAAAATTTAATTAAATTTGTAGCGGTTATTTTGGCGGTAAAATTTGAAAATAATTGTAAATGAAATTTAAAATCTTGGCTCCTCTTTTAGTAGCGGTGGGTGAACCGCTACAAATGTTATTCAAATTTTTGGAAAATAAATCTCCAGCCAAAAGTCGTATTTTTTGTACAGATAATTTTTTAAAATAATTTCATGTTTAAAATTTTAAAATTTCATAATTTTATTTGATTAGATTTAGTTGAGCAATGAATGAATTGGTTATTAAATTTTTAATATTAAATATATGTTAAATTTTGAATTATTAAGGTCATATTTTGGATTAGAAGAGAAATATTGATAATGAAGTGATAGATAGAGAGTGGTAAGTATTAAATATCCAATAAAAATAAAAAAAACATTAGTAGGATAAAAAGATGATAAAAATAAATAAGAAACATTTAAAATAATTATTAAAAGTGAAAAGTAATAATATGTATGTTGATATGAAGAAG
>QFDD01116008.1:0-12629 GCA_006871305.1 Vachellia collinsii
ACTTATTGTTTTCTGATTTAGGATTGGTTCATGGAAAGCTTTGGCCACCCATTTAGTTAGAGATTATCCCTTTTGAATTTTGAAATAAATCTTTATCAATTTCAAAATCTAAATCTCATCAGAATAGTTAAATAAAAATGTGATTTAATTTAAATCCGTACAACATATTTAATTTAACCCATTTATTTAATTTAGATAAGGAGCCAACTATATTAGAATTTAATTTATCTCTATAAATTAAAACTAAGATATAAATCAAATCCAAAATTCAATCTATCGTTTAAATCGAATTTAAGATTTAATGAAATCCAAAATATTATATCATTGTCATATATAATATATACACATACATATATATACGAAATATATATAAGCACGAATTTATATATATATCCATTCTAGAATATTCACTAAATCCAGACATGTAACACCAAGCGCTGCTAGGGACCTAACACCCTGAGGGACCCCGAAGTGGGTGAAGGGGGAAGAGAGACGCAGTAGGCAGGGTGCGCTCAAGTCCCACATCGGATAGATTCGTCCAAAGTGAAAGCCATATATGTAGTCAAGGTGTGGCCTTTGACATCCGAGGCGCCTTTTGAGTGACTATGGGATCTCAAAAAGGACAAAACCCTATGCCTACGGGCGGCTAAATAGGGACAATACCTCAGGATATTACAAGACATACCTCAGATTCGATGAATCTAGACATCTCAGCTTATGTTGGATTATTTTGTGTGCGACTCTGTAAACCCATATGAAGTTGGTAATGGGCCAATAACTGTACTAGTTCACAAGTCGCAAACGACTTCTAACAAGACATTACAACTACCCTTTTCATTTGAGGATTTATAAACTGATACATCCTATCATTCAACCACATTACATCCCTTTTGTCTCGTAATATTTTGGTCAAGGGTAAGGCATGGAGATTGTCATCATCTTATTTTTTACCATTGTTTTCTCAATCCCTAAATAGTTAGACTAGAGAAATGAAACTTTCTCTATACATTTCTCAAATTCACTCATCAAAGGGTACAGTAATATCTCTCTACTAATGTGAGGGATAAATTCTATTTTGACCATTGATATTCTTCTGTATAAAATTTACTAAACTTGAACATAGCCTTTATCATCACTTAGTCAAAAGTGATTTTTGACTAGGTCAAAATTGAATAAATCTTCTGTAGGAATCCATAATAATTTCAAGTTAAAGGATACAGTGATATAATCGTTCATGAGATAAACTTATCACTTAATACATACAACTTTCTCATAGCGGGTCAGTACAGCATCTTGTACTCTTACAAGTGCTTCCGACTTTGATTCATATTTCCATACCTTTGCAAAGTTATAATAGTCTTATTTCATCTTCGTCCCCACGTAGATAATAATCACTATGATTTATCCAAGAATAATTTATCACAATAAAATATGTAAAGATTATGATAATGAAAATGAAAAATTCATTAAATATTGAAAACATAATGATTGACCCCTATAGTACAATTTCAAACAAAAACTGGTAATCTTGCTTGTTGATAGAGATGCTTTTATGAATTGTGACAGATACAAACTTATATGTCTGATGCACTTCAAAATTTATGTTAGGTATATAGACAAAATTTGAAATGGAGTGTTATAGTTTTCATAAACCCTGCCACTCCAAGTGAAAAACTATGTAATGTATAGATATATTGATATAAATTAAGGATTAATGGTAGGACATATACACCCACATATATGCACACATGCATGCATGTAGTAACTGTAGAGATTTGAGAATCTTGAGGGAGATGGTGCAACTTGTGTTGTGATTGGTAAGGATTGTCTTGTTTCGCCTGAGAAAGCGACAAAAGAATGGCAAGTCAAAGTTGAACAACGTGTGAGCTTGTTCTCATTGGTTTGTTTGTCAAATCTTGAACCTATTTCTTCGTGAACCTTTTAGCTACTTGCCAAAAGCTACAAAAGTGGGTTTCTATTCATATGAAGCATACTGTTTTGTGTGGACTTTTGTGTGGCTATATTTAATGACCTGACCAAATTCTGGTTAACAAGCATCTGATGATATATGTAATATAATGAACATATCTCTGGAGCCTTCTTAACTGTTTTGGAGCTTTTTCTTCCGATCGAGGTCGGTTAATTGATTACATATATCTTGTGATTAGACGCTATAATCTTTCTCATAAACACCTCACAGATCTTGTTCCTCCTTCCTTTAAATGCGTCTCTATCTCTCTTCATTCATAGGATTGTTATTCTGTACGTCCATGAAAGTTATTAAAGCACCTCCTCGTAAAATATTCAGTTATTGTGTGGGATATACAACTAGCTAGAACCATATAACCGATAATAATGTGCAGGTCAAAACTGATATATACGTCATAAGTGTTTCGGATTAGATATATATAAAGAAGGGAAAACCATACTAGAAGTACCTATAATTTTTTTCAATTTTGATTTTAGTACCTATATGTATTTTTCTCTTAATAAAATCTTTTAACTTTACTTTCTTAACACAATTAACTCCAATAACTTTAATCTATTAGCACTATTAGCCCATATACAAGAGTGAATAGTGTTAAAAAAAGCAAAATTAAAGATTTAATTAAAAGGAAAAAATAGATACCAAATTAAAAATTTGAGGAAAGTATAGGTACATCTAACATGATTTTTCCTATAAAGAATAAAGTGGATTTTATAAAAAAAGAATACATAATTAAGTCGAGAGGTTTCAATTTTGAGAAAGTTGATGAAAAATTCTCCAGTGTAAATTTTATTGCCCATAAAGTATCTAAATTTACTTAAGAACGTATGCATGCAACCTATCTTCACATGGCATAATTTTTCTTCAGCTATGCACAACCTATCTTTAGTTATGTGTAAAATGAAAGACATTAATAAATAATTGAATATATATTGTATACAGTTGAGAAATAATTACACTTGTTAAGGATAAATCTCATTCTTCTGAGGACTTGGGTAGTTAAATATCTTCAGGAAATAAATTTAGCAATTAAGGATTTTTCAACAATTTTTTCATTTTTGAATCATGAAGTTGATAAATATATAACTATCTGGAGATTAAATTCATAGATTGATAATATGAATAAACTAAGAACCCTATTCATAAGTAATGAATAGTGGATCTTACTTTAATAATCATGCTGTGCAAACAAAATATATATATAAGGATATTAAATGATATTATTGGTGAAGTCATTAACCATATACGAAATTCAACTAGTGCTTACTCTGGAGTTGTTTATCAAACTTAGACTCTAAGAAAATGTTCTCTTGAATTTTCTAACAATCCAACCAAATGATATTTTACTTAACCAAAAGATTTAGAGTTTATCCTCATATGCGTTGAGTGTGTATATACTATGAGATCGAATCTGAATTCTCTGCATTCTTTTTTTGAAAAATTATTATGAATTTTACGAATTAAATAAGGAAGGGAGAAAATTTTAAAATATATATTATATATACACAATTTTTTGTCTTATTATTTTTTAGTTTTGGTAGAATTTAACAATAAAAAATTTTATATGACATGAACTCATGGAGTTTCTATTTTCGAACAAATGGACAAAGAAAGAAGTTCTTTGAGTCGGTGCCCAACATTATGCAAGCTTCACCTAATTAATTAAACTTTATTATGAATGGTCAAGAACTTTATATATATAGTAATTAAGTTTATTATAGAAATCCGATATGCAAATCTAACTCGTTCAATATGATTGTGACATTATATGATTAGTATGTAATTTTCACCCCAACATTTGCATCCCGTTGCTCAAAAAATGAATGCATAACGAACGCGGATGACTAATGCATTTTTTTTTTAAAATGACGGCTGATCTCTGTTTTAAAATTATAAGTCCCTGGTAACTAATTTACTAAGTTAGTCAATGGCCTTTTAAAATTACACATTCTTTTCACATATACATTTACTGATTTTTAATAGGGTGTCTCAATTAGAAAAATCCTATCGATTACACTCCCAGGTAAAAGTAACTTCGAAAAAACCTCATTAGTTACACTTTGAGAGACAGAAAAATACTTTATATTTTTAAACATAATGCTTCAGAAAAATGCCTTACGATTTTGAACAGAGAGTATTAAACAAGTCGAATCTTGAACTAATTAATTATACTTCAAGTTGGAAAAGTGCCTGGAGCAAAGGGGAATGGAAGTATGAATCTGGACCTAGGTGTTTTATTTCAAATATGCCATTCTTCTCAATTTTCAATGAGAGGGGATAGCTATGCATCTTTTTAATTATATATATATATATATTGTATATTGCATTGGAAGGTGATGGTTTGCGAATCAAATTGCATTGTAAGGAGCTGCTGTAACGAGAAACACGAGTTAGCAGAGTACTTTGACGTTTTTATATTGGAGCCTGGAAGCATCACTCCTCGTGCTTGTTGGCTCCGATTTGTTGCGATTTTAGAAAAACTACACATGGCGTGTGTGCGTGTGTGTGTCTACGTAGCACACAATTTAATAAATCAATTATGCTTCCTTCACTCCTGTCATTGATCGTACCTAGTTGCTACATAATTAATTTGGCTTCAATCTAAATGAATATAACATGATGTCTTTAAAACACCTATATATAACATTGTATTATACATGGGTTTATAACTTAGATAATAAATTAATTTAAATAAAAGTAATAAACATAAGAAACAAAAGGGATTAAACCTTTTTGATACCATTTCCCCTCTTCCATCACCCACTATCTAGATGCAATTATGGTTTTAAATTTGCTTCGATACATCTGGAAAAAGAATTATCTTCAAACAGATTTAATAGGCTGAGCACCTATTGTAAAGAACGTAATTAATATAATAAAGAACTATGGAGATATTTTTTTTTTAGAAGAACGTAATTATAAATTTTTACAAGGAGGAAGAATTAGCCTAAAAGGAAGAAGAAGGATTAGCCTAAAAGAAGAAGAGTTAGCCTCGGTCTTAGAAAATATCCCACATTTTTAATTACATCGTTTTTCTCATCAAGTATTTATGTTTTGTTAATTAACATCATTCATCATGCACCTCTCAGCATACATGCAATAAATGTCTCAACGAAGTTTAAGAAAGAACAGATATGAAAATTTTATTTATTATTGCAGTTTGTTTCATCATTTAATTATGTTATAACCTTTTAGAATATTGATGAACGATCAACACTTATTCTTACTTCTAACCATGTGGGCGATTATGCGCGCACGCACACACATCTATATATAAATCAACATTAAGAATATTAAACAACTTGTTTGATTATAGCCTATAGGTGTTGTATTATTAATTATACTATTGGGAGGGATTTTCTTGTTTTTTTTATGGAGATATTTACGAGGGATGCTTGGTGGTGATATGACCAAGTTTTCTCTGCTTTGAGATTATATTATTATATGCTATAAATTTGAATATAATAATGCACATGCGACATATCTTTGAACACTTTAATTTAGGTTGTGGGGTGGCTAAGCAAGGTAGATTAATATATATATATATATATATATATAACAATGAACAATATTCAAATTAAAGAAAAGAACCAATCATAAGCATTTCTCTGCTTTAGGTAAGCAATGGATCTTTCATTTTCCTAAAAGGAAACAACCACTTGGCCACATTATTAATTAACAATATTCCTCTAGGTAAGCAATGGATCTTTCCTTTTCCTAAAGGGATGGTTCAAGTCAAATTTACATTGGCAAAAGTAGACATGTAATATTATAATTTTATATACAATATTTTAATCCGTTCTCACAATTTTTAAATGTTAAATAATATTTCTTTACTCTACTAACTACAATATCATTAGTCTCCAATGGAAATCTTCTTTTAAGAATCGTTGTTATTTTGGAAAATTAAATTCAATATGTCAATGTTTAAAATTTTAAGGACAGCATTTTTTTAATAACATTATGATTAAACTACTAAAAGCTACACTTCATGAGATTAAAAGTAAAAAAAAAATATTGCAAAAAATAAAAAAAAAACTAAAAATACACTTTTATCATTTAAATTTGAATGTAATGAATGTTGTCGATTTAAATCATAAATATTTTCTCTATCTAAGCATATAATTAATTTAATGAAATATAATATGTAACTTAAGTAATTATTTTAAGCTCGGGAACATAATCATGTGCACCGAAATTGACTTTTAATCATGATACTTTCATTATGTATGGATGCTTTAAAAAATAGATTATGAATTTTGTTGATAGAATGGGTTGAGATCTTATATTTAGAATCAAAATAGAGATCCCTTATTTAATTCTCAGATTTCAAACCAAATGCAATATTAGTTAGAACTGGCGCCTAAAATTCTTGCAATGCATTATATTTTTGGTTTACCGATGATAACATTTGCCAATGAGGGCACGTCTAGTTTGAAATGGCCTTTAAGGGCAGATTAGCCGACCGATGATAACAATTTTTGGAGACCAACTTCAAATAAAATACTAAAAGGTTTTGAATTGTCCTAATGATCAAGAAAAGGGCTTCGATACTTTGTAATTCAGTACCAGAACCACTATTAACATACCAGATTGTACAAGATTAAACCAGTACTACTCAACTTTGAGCATTGCAACATGCATGAAGCTTGAGATGACGTGTACCCTTTCATGATATATAAATGATGCTACTTATATATATATTTGATAAAAAATCATATCAATTATTTTATAAAAAAACATATTGATTATTTTATAAAAAGCTGAACTATTTATAAGTTCTGCATAACATAATTGACTGTCGAAGAACTAAGTATTGCGGGACTCAATTAAAAATATCTCTCACAAATACAGTCTTTGTATTGACACGGATATAATTTGATGCACTTTCAACAGATCCAAATACATTTTGAATTACTTCTATTATCCACCAAGTCATCGTCGGCTACTTCAAATTTATAGTAGTACCCTAATCCTATTTATATGATCGAGACAATGTTAACTTTGGTCTTTAATATACGTTAAATATTTAAATGTATCATATAGCCGTATAATTTTATCAATAATTTATTTTTCTGTGGAATATAATTTTCTTGAACTTCTCATCAAAGTATAATAGGATAAGATTAAAAAGTTATTCAATTTTTAATAGAATAAGTAAGGTTTAATATCTTTTGTTCCGGTGAAACATATTATTAGAAGTGTTTATAAATACAACCAAATGAGTATACATTATGATTCAAAATATAAGTTATTTTCAACTAAATTAAGGAAGATGGTTAGCTCATAAAATTCATTTTAAATTGAATTTTTAACTTTACATTTATTTAGATATGTTTGATATATCTCCTCTCACTCAATATCCACTACATACCACAAAGAAAGTGGAGTAAAATTAACAAATAGTGCTCTTCCCAATTTTTAATATTAGATTTACTTTAATGAAGAAATTAAGCTTTAAAATGAATCTTATATCAAGAATTTAGGAAAGTAATTAACAACTCTCTATGTAACTAATACTCCCTCCTATCCTTTCTATAAAACCCTAAGGCTTGAATTGATTTTATCATTTTTATATGATTCCATTTTGGGTTGCCTCAATATTAAATATATTTTTACCTATTTTACTATGCACTATTTTTTTCCCTCAAAAAGAGCCATATATTTGACGGGAAAAAGTAAACTAGTTTTATTTAAAAAAAAAAGTAAACTAATTTTAAGTCTGTATGAATTAACAGGATAAGCAACTTATTTGATATGATGTAAAACAACTTTTATTTGGGCTCAGTTTACTTTTATAGCTATTTGTAATAAATATATTGACTAGAGTTGGGAAGTAGGGCCGGCCCTACAGGGCTTCGGGCCTAAACGGGCCGGCCCGTTTAGGCCCGAGGTCCCAAATTTCCTATATTCCTCAAGCCCGGCCCGTGTAAGGGTGGCCCGCGGGCTTGCCAATTTTTTTTTTTTTTTAAATAAAAAAGATACATCGATTTTAAATATCAATACAATTTCTTCACTATAAAATATAGCAAATCATATCTAAATAACTACATACATCACTAATTATAAATATTATGATATGAAAGTCTTAATAAATTTAAAAAGTAGCTTGTATGTGGCAAATAACATTATAAGTTTGATATTAAAATTGGAAAGAATAAGGATTCAAGGAGTGAAAATATGTATGTATCTTGTGTTTGTCTTTATATAGCATATACAATAACTGAAAATAAGTATTTGACTTGAAAAGATTTCCTTTACAGTTGGAAGGAAAAGAGAAAGTTGTTATAATATAATACATTAGATAAACGGTAAAAAAAATATAGGAAGAATACATAATGTTTAAAGTAAAAAAAAAAAAAAAGTTCGCGGGCCTAAAAGGGCCGGCCCTCGGGCCTGCCCTTTTAAGCCCTCGGCCCTACAGGGTCGGCCCTTTTAGGCCCGACTCCCTTTTTTGACACTAAATTACAGGCCCGACCCTCAATTTAAACGGGTTTAATCGGACCGACCTGACGGATTCGACCCATTTTCCCGACTCTAATATTGACCCGGGGGCGTGGGGTGGGGGAAGAGAGAGGGCAGTTGGATGCGTTAACTGTAAAAGAATGAATATGCTCCCCAAGGTCGAAACAACACTACCAGACGCAAGGAATGGAGGAACTTACACGTGGGCCAATCACACATGGCCACCCCACACGCCATTAGAATTGCGCCTCAGGGAATCTAAGCCACAATTTGGGCCCCCACAAATTGGGGAACACTTTACTTCGTCCTCTCACGCCATTGGCCCGCCTCTCATCTTCCAACACCCCATCACACATATCACTTTTTTTTTTTTTTGCCAGGATCACACATATCACTTTATATATACCATACAATCTATCATTTCTCTTTGGCAAAAAAAAAACTATCATTTCTCTATTTCTTCATTTTGAAAAAAAATTAACATCCTTTTTTTTTGGCCAACAACATCCTTATAATTTAAGTAAGTACTCTACAATTTTTTTTTATCTTCAGTAAAATCAATATTTTTTATCCTATCGAAAATAATAAATAATTATATGAAAAAAATAAAGTTCATAAGTAAAGCTCATAAAGAAAATTTATTAAATCAGATAAGCACTCTCCTCTTAAGTCTTAATAGGGCAAGGTGGGGGCCATGTCACCAACCCATTGAGCCGGTTTCTTCCCACGCGCCAAACACGCGCGTGCAACCCATTTGTTGCCCTCACTAGTCACAACCAAAATATCTTGACCCCCAAACCTGACGTGTACAAAAAGATCATTATTTTTTTTTAAAAAAAAAAAGCCACATGGGCCCGGCCTCGTGACTCTTTTCTATTATCAGAAATCCATCCCGATGAATGCCACGTTATCCCCGCCTTTTGTTACTGTACAAGCGTCCCCTTCATATATTACCGTGCTCCTGCCTCGTCCAAAAACTAAACGTCCCTCACCCCTCCCCTCGCAGCACAACAGACCCAGATTCAGTAAACACTCGCTCTGACTTGGCTTGGCTTGAGCAATTTTGCTTTTCGCTTCTTTAATGGGATGGAGCAGAACGACGTGATTCCCCCGTTCGTTATAAAGACTTTCCATATGGTGAGCGATCCCGCCACTGATGCTCTTATCACTTGGGGCCGAGCCAACAATAGCTTCATCGTCCTCGATCCTTTGGATTTCTCTCGGATCATCCTACCTGCATATTTCAAGCACAACAACTTCTCCAGCTTCGTTCGTCAGTTAAACACCTACGTGAGCTCCTCATCTCTTCATCATCCATTAATAATTTTCCCATTCCTTTTCAGATTCTTTTAACTGATTTACAGTTTGATTTAACCTGTTCTGGCCAATTGAATTTTGCGATGGGTTAGGGGTTTAGAAAGGTGGATCCAGATCGATGGGAGTTCGCGAACGAGTGGTTCCTTCGGGGGCAGAAGCACTTGTTGAAGAATATTGTGAGGAGGAAACAAAGTAGGGGTAGCTCTTTGTTGTTTCAGGGGAAGTATGAGGAAGTGGAGGACGAAGCGTTAATGATGGAGATAGTGAGGTTGAAGGAAGAACAGAAATCGTTGGAGGAAGAGCTTCAAGGGATGAATAAGAGATTGGAGACGACGGAGAAACGACCTCAGCAAATGATGGCGTTTCTGTGCAAAGTCGTGGAGGACCCGGACGTCCTTTCTCGTATTTTATTGGAGAAAGAGCAGAGGCAATTGGGAGAGAAGAAGCGGCGACTGATATCATCATCGCCGTCGTCCTCGTCTGGTACGGCAGCGGTGAAGACGGAGTTTGACGAAGAGGAAGCTGCTTTGGGTGGTGCAATAATATCTTCGCCGTCGCCGGAAACGACAGCTCTTTTTGAGTTCGGTCGTTATAATCAGGCGTCGCCGGCGGATGAAACAATAATCTCCGGCGTTGATGCGGTCTCGGGTTGGTGGAGCGAGAGAGATGGCTCTATAATGGTGAGGCCTCGGATAAATCAACAGGCCTATAATTATTGCAACGCAGGGTCGCCAAGCCCGTTGACGGCGGTTGTGGCGGCGAAAATGGATGAGAAAGCAACGATGTCGATGTCGGCGCGTGAGGGAGAAAGCAATTCGGCGAGCGAGCGAGCAAGGAGCTATTTTGCAGAAATGGCGGTGGAGAGAAGTCCGCGGCCACCTTATCCATTTTCGCTATTGGAAGGTGGCTTCTAGCTATTTTACAAGTAATTTTTCTTTGATTTTTCCATTTGCGCTAAATTCTGATTCTATATGTTCTCTTTTTTATTTGTTGATATTTTTATGTATCTTATCTCTTTACACATGAATCAGTTTGATTTAAAAAATAATAATAATGTATTATTTAGTTTTAACCTTCAGTTATTCACCATGTATTTATCCAATCCCCCCTCAATTTATGTGATACTGATACCACTGTTTCAGCAATCTGGCTTGCACCTAAGCATGTATTAAACAATTTTTCTCAATTTACATAAAAATGTTTTTAAAATCAATTCTATATGGTTGCCATTCACTTTGGAAGACTAAAGCAATCTTACCATAAAGTTTTATAACAAACGAGCAATATACAATATATTGTAATTTTTTGCACTCATTTTGTTGTTACATTTTATTCATCTATCATAAAACCTTTTAATTGACTAAATTACTTTTTATGAAATTACAAAACAATTAGCTGGCCAAAAAAAACAAAGAAATTACAAAACAATTCAAAGCCCTCCGTAAGTTTCTGTATTACTTACATTAAAAATAGTTGCAAAAACTCAAAATAAAAGCAGAGAATTAGCATGAATGGATCGTTTATGCCTTGTTTTTTTTTTCCCACCTCTTGTAGTTATTTTAACAAGCGCGCGCGCGCGCGCACGTTCCTATATATATGGAACCAAATGCATCGTGGGAAAATAAAAGATTCTAAAACATTTTCTCTTTATTAATAAAATAAAAGATTTACAGAATAGGGCATCGGAAAAAAAATGCATCATAATTTTTTCTTTCATTTATGAATGCTTATAAAACCATCGGAGTTAGTGGGTTGTAACAAAAATATTGGGATTGACGAATAATCTGCTGAGTGATGATGACGTGCTTATATAAGGTAGACAGAAAATTTATTATCATATCTTCAGCTCTAATTCAACTCCTTATCATTATTTCTATTTATAGATATTTTATAATTTCGTGCGTCTGGGATCATCATCATTATCAGAACTATGTTTAATTAAATTGGATTGTTTAGTTCATGATTTTTTTTAACATTTAGCGAAAATAGACCTATTTTCTTGAGATTTAGAATAAATAAAAATATAAATTGCAATATCAATAAAATAATGTGACTTACTGGTAATGTCCCTAGAAGATTGATGTACTTAAGTCAAATATATCATTGAGTCGGTTCAAATAGTTATTCAATTGTCACACCTCGTTTGATACATGGAAAATGTTTTGATGGAAATGGAAATGAAAATAAAAATATAAATGAAACTGAGATTAAAGTATGTTTAGCAAATATTATTTTAATTTAACATTTATTTTTATAATATAAAAAAACTAATATATCTTTGTTAAAAGAACTCTACAATTCTTGCTCTCCACCGTAAAAAAAAAGACTGGCAAAATTCAAACATATCATTTTAACAGAGCAATCAACCATGAAGAAACATATCTAAAAGTTGATTTAAAAAAAAATCAACAATAGACCACGTAACAAATTCATATTAAAAAAAAAAATCAAAGGGCAAAGCTATGAAGAGAGAGCGAGAGAGGTGACAACGGTGGCAGGTTCAGCGGTGGTTGATTTGGAAGGAGAGCACGAAAGTGGATGACGACAACAGATTTAGGAGAGCGGACAATGTATCTTGGACGAAGGAGGAAGAAATTGAAGGGACGTAGAGACGGCAACGGTGATGGATCTAGCCACTAAGAAGTTGGGCGAGATCGAAACTTGAGAGAGAAGAGCAAACGAGATCTGGTAAGGTTAAGTTGTAGATTGAATCTTAAGGAAGAAGATATGGTGGTGGACGTTGGATCGGCGAACGGGTAAAATGGACAAGACCCGAGTTCCATAGAATTGGAATTGGATTCCCATGTCAGTTTTATAATCTGATGGAATTGACACTTCTATAAAACTGAATTGAAACTGA